>PYAF01005852.1:526215-631463 GCA_007407185.1 Glycine tomentella | reverse complement strand
TTCAAAACTTTAATAATACCACATAATTAAAACTTATATCTTCAAAATGATTAAAATATCATTTTAAAATAATAATTTAATTTTACACTAAAAACTATTAATCATAAAGATACAGAATTCAAGTACATGTGTATAGAATAACATTTAAATAATTATAAATTTATATTTAATATATTTTTTAAATTTATACATTTCATATAGATATTATATCATCATTATTACTTAGAGAAAGAATAAATCAAAATAAATTTCATCATGTTTAATATTTTTAAAGATAACATCTCCTCAATGAAAAATGTAATTAGTTATCTTTCTCAATTATGATATAATTATATTCAATATGTTACTAAATATTTTAAAAGATAAATTTATTAATTGTATACATTTTTATATAAATACTAAATATAAATATTAAAATATATATACTTTTGCACGGGTTTAAAATTTAGTTTCTAACAATAATACATCACACCCCTGTTCTATCTAGGGTATTCGACATTTTTTAGGCTTCATTCTTTTTTCGTTGATACTTGAGATTATATGACTTTTTGAAGAAGAAAAAAAAAAACGCATTGATTCTCCAATAGTGCAATCCTAAATAACTCAAGAAGATCACACAAGTTTTTTGTAAAGGTGAGCTAAGGAATGACAGAGATAAAAGATTCCAACTAGTTGATACTTCCCTTCTCAACCATCATCATAACCACCCCTGAATACCCGAAAAGATGAAAGAAAAACAGAAAAAACATTAGGGGACAACAACCAAAATGCATGCCAAAAAAAATTCATCATGAAAACCTGTAGTTACTAGTTAGGGAGGCCAAACCTATTTCTAAAGAAAGTTTCTTTACAAAAAGATGGTAAATTATCAAAACCACAAAAAGTCATCTAAAATTGCGTCGTGATCCGCTAGACGATTCGCCCACTCATAACCTTCTCTGTAAATGTGTGAAACTCTAAAATTTCAATGGAACAAAATATTAACACAATTTTTTCATCTATTAACAATATTCCAACTTTCCAGGAACAAGCGAAACGTTTTTAAAGCTGCCACCACCAAGGTCGAATTGGTTTCCAGCCAAATACGGGACCAACCTTTACTAGAAGATCATACAAGTTAAATAAATAAATAATAGGTTTAATTGCAGTTTTTATCCCAACTTTTCAATTTTTAATGAATTTTACCCCAACAAATTAATTTGAAGCATTTTACCACTAACTTTTAAGAAAAGTACCAAAACAAGGGATTCGCGGTGGACTCTAACAAAAAAGGGTAAAACAAAAAGAAAATAAACAAAATATGTGGATTCTAACATAACACAATCGTTATAACACAATCGTTACAAAATGGCATTTGAATCTCCCACTCATTTTCTTGCTTCTTCATCGTTCATATGTTTCCTCATACTAGAAGATCATAATGATTCTTACCGCTGTACAATAGCCTCACAGCTTTTCTGCTAGAACCTTTTTTAAACTCACTTCCATACTCTGCAATGGGAATGAAACCAGATCCAAAACCACCACCTCTATGCTGCATGTGGTTTACAACAGACAACAGGAAATTTTAGTGGATAATTATACAACCTTATAAGTTATAACAGAGATCAAAGCATACATTCATATATGAGTAGAAAAGAGCTTTAAAAAGTAGGTACATAGAATACAATCATAAGTCACACGGCTTAATTTCAAGCAAATTCTGTGAGTTCACTGAAATAATAAATACAACAAAAGCAATTAAATGATTAGGATCCCTAATTCTAAAATAAAAATGGGCATAAAAGGATCAATCATGTCAGAGTCTGATCAGTGGAAACCCTTTATCAGTGAATTAGAATGTAAAACCAAGCATCTTCACAGCTACAGATAGAAACCACGCACTAGTTATATAAATTTTAGCCTCTTTTGGAAGCACAAGGCCAGGCTATAAGTGCCCAATAAAAACATTGGCCAAACAGTGAGACTTTAATAATGGTCCTACATTCTGATATTCAAAAGGCTCCTTACTTTGCTCCAGTGCTATCCTATGCAGGGATCCATGTCTGACAGTATCAGTCTTTCTTTTGCCAACATTTTTGCATTTAGTTTCCAATTTACTCTAGTTGTGGACATACAAGTCGCAGACAATTGAGTGCTTAAAGGCTCAAGTTTCCTTATTTCTATTTTACCTTCACCTGCTGTTTCCCATTCTATTTTACTCATCACATTTGTGCCAATGGGGGTTGTTCAAAGGCACATATCTGCTCTTCGAACTCTTTCCTTTTGTTTTTTCATAACTCTAATTAATAACGCTTGCCTTAGCTTCACAAAACCTAGAGAAGTACACACTTAAATTTTGCTGCAGCCTCAAACGTTGCAGTCATGTCTATTTAAAGCATCATTTTAAGCTTTAACTTCCAAAATCTCAGACCTTATAATCACTAAACCTAGAAGTGTTTTGATTCAAGTTCAAATCCTGCCTTAGGAAACTGCAATCCTGCCTTAATTCCATATGTCAAGCAATGTTTACATCCAACCAATGTCAGTTAAATTATACTTGCACTTCTCAATCTCTTTTATATATCCTATAAGTAGCATCTTATCCAATCATTAAGCTATCATCTTCAAATAAATTATGCACTTCCAACTAATATTTATTAAATGCGCAGAACAGTGTGAAACTCAGAAATTGGTATAAAAACTGTGTTCTCCTTTGGAGAATTCTCATTTAAATAGTATCGCACAATCTGATTCAAGCCTTGAAGTTTGCTAAAAAGCTATAAATGGTAACCTACAACTGGGCTAACTAATTAAGGATATTATTACACAGATTACAGCTATACAATCATGCAAGATATGTTGGTTTAAAGGCCCAATAAACATGCATAATCTGCCTATCAATTCTATTGACACCCCCCACCCCCCCTCCAAATTGATGCTAGTGAATCTACAAGCATCAATTTGCTGACTAGGAAATTATGTCATTGACGTGTCAAAGATTTGGTGAGGATGTCGGCTAGTTGAACAGATGTTGAGACATCAGGCAGAGTGATAATTCTGCGGTCATAGGCTTCCCTAATTGAATGGCAATCGACCTCTATGTGCTTTGTTCTTTCATGGTATACAGGATTTGTTGCAATCTGTATGGCACTTGTATTATCAGCATACAACGGAGTTGCAACGGAGTTGGTGTTGCTTGTGAATAACCAAGTTCTGAAAGAAGACCCCGTATCCAAATAATCTCAGAGCATGCTGCAAACATGGATCGATATTCTACTTCTAGAGGATTTAGAGACAGATTTATGTTTCTTGCATTTCCAGGAGATAGGAGCATCTCCTAAAAACATACACCAGCTAGTAGTAGACTTCCTTGTGTCGGGACATCCAGCCCAATCAGCATCGTTGTATGCTTGAAGTTGTATAGTTGCACTTGTAGGAAAGAAGAGACCACGGCTGGGAGTGGCCAGTAAATATTTAATGATTTAGTGTACTGCTGTAAGATGTAAGTGTCTAGGATTTTGCATGAATTTGCTGACTGTGTGGATAGCAAAAGAGATATCAAGTCTTGTGATGGTTAGGTAGATGAGACTTCCTACCAACTTTCTATATAAAGTTGGATCTTGTAGGAGTTCACCTTCATCCCGTCTTAACTTGAAATTAACTTCCATGAAAGTGTCAACCGTAGTTGCAGTGATGAGACCAGCTAGCTGAATTAGATCTTGAGTATATTTGTGCTGAGTAACAAAAATGCCTTTTTGTTGGAATTGTACTTCTAATCCAAAGAAACAAGTGAGCTGTCCAAGATCTTTCATGTGGAAAGTTGTATGCAGCAATTGCTTGATTGTAGTGATACCCTTTTGATTTGAGCCGGTGACAATAATGTCATCCACATAAACAAAGAGGATCACAATTCCTTTTGAGGTCCTTTGTAGAAAGAGAGATGGAGCATAGCTACTTTGGATGAAGGAAAAGCCAAGTAGAGTTGTGCTAAACTTTTCAAACCACACTCTTGGTGCCTGTTTTAATCCATACAAAGAACGTTTTAGCTTGCAAACAGTATTAGGTAATGGTCAGGGCATACTCATAGGAAGTTTGATGTAAACTTCTTCTTTGAGGTCACCATGAAGGAAGGCATTTTTGACATCTAGCAGGTGAATTTGCCAAGATTCAGATGCAGCAATGGCAATAATAGTCCTCACAGTAGTCATCTTGGCCACCGGTGCAAAGGTCTCTTCATAGTCTAGGCCAAATTCTTGCTTATTTCCAAGAACAACCAATCTAGCCTTGTATCGATCTATTGATCCATCTGAACGCAACTTTATAGTGAATACAAATTTACTGTCAAGAGGTTTAACCGATGGAGGACATGGAAAAATGTCACATGTTTGATTTTCCTCTAGTGCAAGAAGTTTAGTTTCTATAGCATCCTGTCAACATTTATGCTCCATTGCCTATTTATATGAAGAAGGAATAGGAACAAATGCTAAAGTTGCTGTCAAAGATAAAGGTTCAAAAAAACCATACTTTTCCGGTGGTTTATGAATGCAAGTAATGCGACGTAAAAGGGCTGGTTTTAGTTGAAGTGTCGGATCAGCAGCTAGAGAATGATCAGGAGGTGGCCTTGGAGGGATTGAAGGCTGAATTGGTGGAACAGTCAGACGTCTTTGGTAGACCATGAAAGGAGGGCGAGCTTGTTCTTCTGCAAAACTGTTAGGAAACAATGGCAAAACAGATTTGGATGTAGAAGAGTGAGTGTCTTGGTTAGTAGCAAAAAAATATGTATCTTCTTGAAAGATGACATTTCTAGAAACCTGAATCCTATGTAAATGAGGATCATAGCATATAAAACCTTTTTGATGAGCTGAGTAACCAAGAAAAGCACATTTAACAGATTGAGCTATGAGTTTGGTACGTTCTGGTGGTTGAAGATGAACATAACAGACACAACCAAAGGTGCGAAGAGTGGAATAATTGGGTAGCTTACCAAATAACCTTAAGAAAGGGGAATCATTATTTAAGGCTTGAGAAGGCAGCCGATTAATAAGGTGGACAGCAGTTGAGAGAGCTTCACACCAAAAACGGGAGGGCACAAAGGAGTCCAACATTAAGGTACGGACAACATCAAGAAGATGGCGTTTTTTTCTTTCAACTACCCCATTTTGTTGGGGTGTGGAAGGACACGACCTTTGAGATAATATACCATTTCCCTACAAGAACTCTTGAAACAAATGAGATGTGTATTCCCCCCCATTGTTAGAACACAGTTTTAATTTTTGATGAAAACTGAGTTTGAACATAGGGATGAAAGAATTTGAATGCAGAGAAAGCTTCAACTTTAGATCGCAAAAAATAGACCCATGTGAAACGACTATAGTCATCCATAAAAGTGATAAAATACTTATAATGTGCATGAGATATTACATGTTCGATTTTCCATATATCACTGTGAATTATGTCAAAAAGGCTGATTTACATTTGATTGATGAACTAGAAATGGTAGAATTTTATTTTTACCAAGTTTACAAGAATTGCAATCAAATTGAACAACACTCAAAGATGGGGAATATTTATTGCCAAGAACTCCAGATTTCATCAAGTCATGAAGTACATTGGAATTTGGGCAACCAAGACGATTATGCCATAATTGGAAATTAATAGTTGCCGAATTACAAGAAATAAAAGGCAAAAAAGAACATGGTGACAACGATGAATAAAGAGGAAAAAGACGTCCAACTTTAGGCCCCTTCGCGATCATCTTTCCTGAGTGTTGATCCTGCACAAGACAACCAGATTTTGAGAATTCAACTCTACAGTCATTGTCAACTAATTGACCAACTGAAATAAGGTTATTGGTGAGATCAGGGGAAACATAAACATTGGTAAGAGATGAGGAAATATCACCAATTGCTGTGATAGGTAAATTGTTTCCATCTGCAGTGTGTATTTGCAAATTACCAAAGTAATTTGTAACATTGGTAAGGGAGTGATAGAGATAATAATAGGTGGGGACAAGTGTATAATAGAAGGAAAGCTGTGAATAGAAAATAAGCATTAGTCAACTAACTGAAATAACTGTCAGTTAGTTACTTAAGCTGAGAGATATAAGGAGAGAGTAGGAGGGAAAAGGGGAGGCATGTAATTGTAGGAGGTAGTGTACCTCGAATACACTAAGCATTGTAACTGAGAGTTCTTGGAATAATACGCACTCTGTTCTTTCATTCTTCTTGAATCATATTTCTCTGGTCCAGTTCTATCAACTGGTATCAGAGCTCCAGATTCTGGGGCTTGGAGGGTGAATGGGTTCGAAGGGCAACAACAACAAAATGGAAGCGCGAATTGATGCCATGGAGAAGGCGATTGATGAGACGCGAGAGATGTTGGAGTCACGGTTTGGGTCTATCGAGGCAATGGTGCAGCAATTGGCCGTGATGATGGAGAAATCAACGAGAAATGACGACGTGAGGGCGGGAGAAGCGATGAAGGTTAAGCGGCGAAGAGAAAGTGAAAGTCGATCAAGATGGAAGAACGTGGAGATACCAGTGTTTGGGGGCGACGATGTTTTCGGGTGGCTGGCTCGAATTGAGCGGTATTTCTGATTACAAGGGGTGGACGACGGAGAACGACTGGAAGTGGTGCTGGTCGCTTTGGAAGGAGATGCGCTGGGATGGTTTCAATGGTGGGAGCAGCGTAATCCGCACCAATCGTGGGGAAGGTTCGTAGCGGCGATCACCCAGAGATTCCAAGGAGCTATGATCGGTAATCCTTTTCAGAATCTTTTAGCTTTAAAACAAGAGGAGAATGTGCAAGAATTTGTGGGTCAATTTGAAAAAAATAGTGGGAACCATAAAAGGGTTAGATGAAGGAATGTTAGTAGAAATTTTTTTGAAGGGTCTGAAAGAGGAAATAAGTGCTGAAGTACGTTTGTATGACCCAAAGAATTTAATGGAGGTGATGGGGAAGGCAAGACAAGTAGAAGAAAAAATAAGAGTGCTGGCTAAGTTGCCCAGAAACAGTGGGAAAGGGTGGGTGATGCAGAAACCTAATTCTTGGGGGCAAAGGAGTTGGAGAGAGGGGTCTCATATAGGAGGAAAAGGAGTTGAGGGTGGTGTAGTCAATAAAAATAGCAATAAAGGGTGGAAGGGAAAAAGAAATTTCCACAAACTGTCTCCCATGGAAGTAAATGAAAAAATGAGGAAAGGGGAATGCTTCACTTGTGATGAGAAATATCGCCCTACCCACATTTGTAAAAACAAGCAATTAAGAGTGATGATAATGGAAGAAGAAGAGGAGGAAGAAGTGTTGCAGGAAGAAGAAAAAATAGAAAAGGAAGAGTTGTATCAATTAGGTCTGCATAGTATTGAAGGGTTCACCACTAAAAGATCCTTCGAATTATGGGGACTGCTGAAAGAAAAAAGAGTGGTGATACTAATAGATTGTGGTGCTACACACAATTTTATTTCATCACAGCTGGTGAAGGAGTTAAAATTGGAGGTGACTGCAACTAATCCCTATTCAGTAGAGGTGGGGGATGGCCACAAGGTGAGATATCAAGGGATGTGTAAAGGCTTGGTGATTAAACTACCAGGATTGGATATAACTCAAGACTGTTATCTGTTTGAGTTGGGAGGGGCAGACATGGTATTAGGAGTAGAATGGCTGGCTAGTCTGGGGGAGGTGCGGGCTAATTTTGAGAAATTAATATTAACAGTGAAGGTGGGAGAAAAAGAAATAAATCTGAGGGCTGAACCAGAGTTGATCAAGGCTGCCATCAGTATAAAAGCTATCCAGGGAGTTTTGTTGCAGGAAGATCAAGGGTTTTTGGTAGAATTGAAAGCTGTGGAAGTCAATGAAAGGGAAGGACAGGTACCTGTGGATATTAGGGAAGCATTGGAGCAATTTAGTGAGGTTTTCCAGACACCTCACAGTTTACCACCTCATAGGAGTAAAGATCACTGCATTAACATACAGCCTGGGAATAGGATACCAAATTTGAGACCATATAAGTATCCATATTATCAAAAAGATGAAATAGAAAAGTTGGTGAGAGATATGTTAGCAGCAGGGATTATTAGGACAAGCATCAGCCCTTATGCTAGTCCTGTAATTTTGGTAAAGAAAAAAGATGGAAGCTGGAGATTCTGTGTGGACTATAAAATGTTGAATAAAATTACTGTGCCTGATAGGTTTCCCATGCCTATAATAGAAGAGTTGTTGGATGAAATTGGGGGAGCTGAGTGGTTTTCAAAGCTGGACCTTAGGGCTGGATATCACCAAATCAGAATGAAGGAAGAGGATGTGCAGAAAACAGCTTTTAGGACCCATGAAGGACACAATGAGTTTTTGGTCATGCCTTTTGGGCTGACTAATGCACCTGCTACTTTCCAAGCCCTTATGAATGAGGTAATGAGACCATTCTTAAGGCAATTTGTACTGGTGTTTTTTGATGACATTCTCATATATAGTGAGACTTTGGAGGCTCATGTTATGCATGTTAAAGCTGTGTTGCAAGTTTTACAGCAGCAGGAGTTACATGTAAATAAGAAGAAATGCAGTTTTGGGCAAAGATCATTGGAATATTTGGGGCATATTATCTCTGGTAGAGGGGTGGAGGCTGATAAGAACAAGTTAGAAGCAATGAATCAGTGGCCTAAACCTAGAGATGTTAAGGGGCTGAAGGGTTTTCTAGGGCTGACTGGCTACTATAGAAGGTTTGTGAAAAATTATGGGAGGATAGCTCAACCATTAAATGCCCTATTGAAGAAGAATGCTTTCAAGTGGGGAGAAGAGGCTGATACTGCATTTGAACAGTAGAGGACAGCTATGAGAAATTTGCCTATTCTAAAACTTCCAGATTTCTCTAAAGTATTTGTGTTAGAGACAGATGCTTCTGGAACTGGATTAGTGCAGTGTTATCACAAGAAGGAAAGCCTCTTGCTTTTTGGAGCAAAGCTTTGACAGGTAGGAGCCAACTCAAGTCAGTTTATGAAAGGGAATTGATGGCTGTGGTATTAGCTGTCAAGAAATGGAAGCACTACTTGTTAGGCAGAAAATTTATCATTAAAACAGATCAGAAAAGTTTAAAATTTCTGAATGAGCAGAAGCTTTTGAATGAGGATCAGTTTAAATGGGCAACCAAGCTGATTGGCTATGAATTTGAAATTCAGTACAGGCCTGGAAAAGAGAATGTGGTAGCTGATGCACTTTCTAGGCAGTTTGCTTTCACTGCTATTTCAGTAGTACAACAAGAAGAGTGGGAAGAATGGGAAAAGGAGTTACAAAGTGATCAGCAAGTGTTTGAAATATATAAAGGCTTGTTAACTAAATCAGTGGAGAAGGCAGGATATGAGATTAAAAGAGGGAAATTATATTACAAAGACAGATTGGTGCTGGCTAGGAATTCAGCCAGAATTCCTGTAATATTGAAAGAGCTGCATGATTCACCTATAGGAGGACATTCTGGCTTCTTTAGGACCTTGAAGAGAGTTGCTGGGGTAGTTTTTTGGCATGGTATGAAGAATGATGTGAGGCAATATGTGGCTGAATGTGAAATATGCTAGAGGAATAAATCAAGCACTTTATCCCCAGCAGGATTATTACAGCCTTTACCTATTCCCACTAAAGTCTGGACAGATATATCCTTAGATTTCATTGGGGGGTTACCTAAGACAAAGGGCAAAGACACTATCTTAGTAGTAGTGGACAGATTGACAAAATATGCCCATTTTTTAGCACTGTCTCATCCTTTTACTGCCAAGGAGATTGCTGAAGTTTTTATAAGGGAAGTGGTGAGGTTGCATGGCTTCCCAAAGTCGATAGTGTCTGACAGAGATAGCTTATTCATGAGTCAGTTTTGGAGAGAGCTGTTTAAGCAAGCAGGCACACAGTTGAAGATGAGTTCTGCATACCATCCTCAGTCTGATGGACAAACAAAGGTGGTTAACAGGTGCCTGGAGGTGTATCTAAGGTGTTTAACTGGTACTAAGCCAAAACAGTGGCCTGATATGCTAGCATGGGCAGAGTTTTGGTTTAATACTAATTACAATATATCCACAAAAATGTCTCCTTTTACAGCCCTGTATGGACAGGAACCTCCACTGTTACTTAAAGGTACAGATTTACCTTCGAAGATTGAAGAGATTAATAAACTGACAAAAGACAGAGATGAGCTGATTCAGGAATTGAAGATGAATTTGGTAAAAGCTCAAGAACAGATGAAGAAGTATGCTGATAAACATAGAAGGGAGGTAGAATTTCAAGAAGGGGAGTGGGTGTTTTTGAAATTACAGCCATATAGAATGAAGTCCTTGGCAAAGAAGCCAAATGAGAAATTAAGTCCAAGGTTCTATGGTCCTTATAAGGTGATACAGAAAATAGGAGAAGTAGCTTATAAGCTAGAACTACCAGCAGATAGCAGAATACACCCAGTATTCCATGTATCGTTACTGAAGAAAGCTATTAAGCCAACTTGTGTCGTGCAGCCATTACCAAGGTGTTTGAATGAAAATTGGGAACTACAAGTACAAGCTGAACAGATCATGAAAACAAGAATAACAGAAGGAGGGAAGCAGGAAGTACTCATTAAATGGGAAGGGCTCCCACATCATGAAGATAGCTGGGAAAGCTGGGAAGAGATTAGCAGCAATTTTCCTCACCTGGACCTTGGGGACAAGGTCCATCTTGAAGGGGAGGGTATTGATAGAGATAATAATAGGTGGGGACAAGTGTATAATAGAAGGAAAGTTGTGAATAGAAAATAAGCATTAGTCAACTAACTGAAATAACTGTCAGTTAGTTACTTAAGCTGAGAGATATAAGGAGAGAGTAGGAGGGAAAAGGGGAGGCATGTAATTGTAGGAGGTAGTGTACCTCGAATACACTAAGCATTGTAACTGAGAGTTCTTGGAATACTACGCACTCTGTTCTTTCATTCTTCTTGAATCATATTTCTCTGGTCCAGTTCTATCAGGGAGCAACATTGTTGGTCATATGATTGGAAGCGCCAGAGTCAAAATACCAAGGAAAGTTGGGTAAAGAAGTTTTACCAGAAAGACCCAAAGCAAAAAATGCTGAAACAATCATTTCTTAAACCATTTCAGGGGTTAAAGTTGGCACAGGAGCAGGCGGATTCTGATCCACAGAAACAGGAGTGGTAGAAGAGCCAACAGTGGTAGTGAAGGCTGTTACATTTCGCCGTGGTGGTCTAATTTGACATTCTTTTATGATGTGACCTTCTTTTTTGCAATAATTGCAGAACTTTTTAGGACAACGGGAAGCAAAATGTCCATGGTATTTGCAGCAAAAACATTGGACAGTACTCATGTCTTGACCTTGAGGTCTGCCTTGTACTGCATATGCCATAGGAAGGGAGGCAGATTTCTGTTGTTCCATGTTTTTCTGAGTGAGGAGACTTTGTTCTTCACGAAGTAGTTCATTTAGGCATTCAGCCAAGGAAGGGACAGTAGCCCTGTTCATTAGGTTGGTCCGAATGCCCTCAAAATCATATCTCAATTTCATAAGAAATTGATCTCGTTTTGTGGTGTCATGAACATTTTGGAGTGCAGTTTGTCCTTCAATTGACAAATCTTTATAGACAATGTCAGTATATTCAGCCCAAAGATTCATGAAATGAGAATAGAATTTAGAAACTAAGAGAGATTATCCTGTTGAAAAATGGCAATTTCATGTTCAAGCTGGAAACTACGAGCAATGTTGTTCTTGTTATAAATTTTCCTCAGATAGTCCCACATCTTTGTTGCCGTGGTGAAGGGTCAAAGATTGAGGACAATATTAGGCTCAACAGAGCCTATGATCCAAGTCATGACTTGTGCATCTTTGACCTCCCATTTGGCATATGCCTCCTTGTGTGTAGTTTTGTCAAGAGCAGAATCAGTTCTGTCAACATGACCCCAAAGCTCCTTGCCTTTGACAAAGATCTGGAACTAGAATGCTCAGGTGGAGTAGTTCTTTCCATTAAGACAAAGAGGATATCATATTTTTCAATAGACATGATGTTAAGAAAAATCGCAGGAGGAGAAAAAACAAGAAACTAGAGAAATCGTGAACAGTACTGTGACGTGAATAGTACCATGACGTGAACAGTACCATGACGTGACAGTACCACGATGTGAACAGTACCGCACAAGAGACTAGAACTGGGAACTCAGAGACTAGGAGGGCAACGAAGAAAAAGAAAAAAAAAAACAAGGTTGGGATCGAAACCTAGACTGATACCATGTGAAACTCAGAGAAATAGGGATAAAAACTGTGTTCTCCTTTGGAGAATTCTCATTTAAATAGTACCATACAATCTGATTTCTAGCCTTGAAGTTTACTAAAAAGCTATAAATGGTAACCAACAGTTGGGCTAACTAATTAAGGATATAATTACACAAATTACAGCTATACAATCATGCAAGATATGCTGGTTTAAAGGGCCAACAAATCTGCACAAATAATGCCAAATAATGTGCCTATCAATTCTATTGACAAACAGGACTCCATACAATACCACATTGAGCATTAAGCAGAATATCACTTGCTATTTTTTACTCCTAGAGCTTCATACAATACCACAATTAGCATTAAATGCGCATAACAGGACCTTTATAGCACCAGAATGCCTTTTCTAATGACAAAATCTTTTGCAACCTGATATTTTAAACACTGCATCATCTCTTTCATAAGCTACAATTGTCACGATAAATTTGCTTAAGACCACACAACACAAGAACCATTTTTTTTAAAGTAGACACAAGACAGCCTATCATTACAAAATGATATTCTAAATCACCTCTCTGCATGTTATTTCCAAAATACAAGATTTATGGCCAATCAATCCCAAACATAATTTAGCAAAAACGAAGTTATGAGCACCTTTATCTATCTGTAGATATATTATTCATACACATAATATTTGATATTAAAAAAAAAAAATGACCTGCCTTGTAGCAAACACAGTTTGACTATAATTAGAGGAAAGACGTGAGCACAGTAATTACAAGTTCTTCCTTCCCAAATAAAATAGATAAATGCCAACCCAATAAGAATTGTTTAAGGCATACCTCATGCTCTGGTATGTACACAATGATTGGCTGCTTACATAACTTTGACAGGACCTGGCAGAATATTGTTATTGGTCAGTATCTCTAGAAATACTTAACCTAAGCCAATGAAAAAGTATGACCAACTCCTCCAAAGAAGTCATGATGAAAGGTTCCAACAGGTGTTGTTCTCAGAAACTCCAATTAAATTAGTAACATAACATCACTTTCTCTCAATGGTTAAATATCAAATATGATACTAAAATTTAGAGTAAATTACTTCAACCTTCCCTCTATTTCACACTTTCAACACAAAACCCACCTCTATTTTAAACCTACACAAACCTAACTCTGTTAAAAATAGTTCAAGATGTTTTTTTTTTGCTTAAATGTGTTTTTAATCCCTTACAAATAACTGATTTTTTCGTTTGCTTCCTAATAAAATTATGGTTTGCATCGAGTCTCTAATAAAACAACAATTTTGTTTGTGGTCCTTGACACTTTCTTTTATTCCTGATAAATTAGCGAATTTTGTGTTTGCTTCCTGATAAATTGTTTTCATTTGTTAATAGTCAAAACTAAAACAAAATTCGTTAATTTATCAGGGAGCAAACACAAAATTAACTAATATCAAGGACTAAAAAAAAGTGTCAAGGGCCAAAACAAAATTGTTGTTTTATTAGGGACTCAACACCAAGTAAAAATATATTAGGGGGCAACGCAAAAATGGGATATTTATTAGGGATTAAAAGCATATTTAAGCCATTTTTCATTATTTTAAAAAAAAAAGCAGTTGTTTAAAAATCCAAAAATATGACTAATTATGTTTTCTTGTTTCCCTCTTCATGTGTACGTTTCCTTCCCCTGCACACAACAAACTCATCCCTCCAAATTCAGCAGCACCATTCACTTCACTAGTGTTGTGATGGCTCAAGTTTTGGGGTTATTGGGTTCTGGTTTTGAAAAAGGGATTTTCTTTTTTATTTCTCTTCATTCTGATAGGTTTAAATGTTTTGGGGTTATGGGAGTTTGAATGTTTTGATTGAATATGCCATGGATTAACACGTACAGGGATTGCATATTTTTACAATATGAAGGAAACAAAATTGCTAAAAGCATGAATCCTTACTTGGAGTGAATAGGCTTGCTCATAAATTATATTTTCAAACAACACTCAGTACAAGCTCAGACTTACTGCTTTAGTTGCAAAATTAAAGCTAAACAATAAAGCCAACAGGACATTGATCACAACCCCAGGAAGTAATCAAACCACATGATATTTGACAACTCACTTCTAATTGAATGAAATATACACAATCACATGTCATGAACTTTGTAGCAAATACTATTCTTGTACTTATTTATTGTGTCAATGTATGAATAGCATTTAGATTGAAGTGAATTTATTTATAAGGGGGTTTTGTGTGATGAGTTAAAACTTGAAATAAGGTTGATTTTGTCAATTTGACATAAAATAACTGTTGACTTTTGACTAACAGTCCAGTTAAGTACATCATCAAAAAATTGGATTTAATTATAACACATTTTTTAAAAATGAGGGGTTTTGTGTAGGTCTTGAAAACAAAGCAGATTTTGAGTAAGAAGCGAAAAATAGAAGTGATGTTGAAATAATCTACTCTTATATCATAAATTTGAATACATAAGAATGAGGCTTTCACTCTCCACTCTCTAATTAGACATTCTCAATGTTCTCTCTTTTCTCTTCTTTGGATATGCATTTCACACTCTACCCCCAACTAGCCTAAAAATGTATATCAATCATCTCAAACTACCCTCTTATATGTACACTTGATCTTCTTAACCACCTATCCCTTTCAACTTACCCTCTTTTATCTCTAACTCTAAATTGATTTTCAATAGTTTTTTTTTTTTTAAGAATTTATCAATAGCAAAATAACCTTATATCACAATTTATATTGTTCATTGTAAATCCAAAATAAAATTTATATATTCAAAGATATTTATTTATTTTTATGAATTTTAATTATAATATAATTTATATATTCAAAAATATTTATTTAGCATCAATTTTAATTATATTAAAAAAAACATTTAGCATGTGCAATGCATAAGCTAAAATACTAATTTACTCTAAAAGATAAAAAGATATAACAAAGTAAAGCTTGCAAGATTTAGGAAGTAAACATAAGAAGCACTAACCAGTAGCTCTGATTCTCCTCCCCAGAAATCAGGTCGCACAATCCGCTGGCAGTAACTGCAAAATAACACATTTAATCATGACATTTCTCAGTGTTGATTCAGTTTTGTATATTCATCAGTACTTCTTGTACTGTTTTCTATATATATATATATATATATATATATATATATACATATATCCTATTTTTGCTGATCAAATTAAAAAAAAAAAATCATGACATTTCATACAAACTAACAATATACTTCAAAATCTTCATTTTCTGTTAACGCTTCCCAAACATACCGTTTTATAGGCTCATCAACTGTGATGGCAATGAGGGCTTCTTCGTATAATTTACGTTCACCTTCATTTTCACATATTGCTTCTTTCACAGCCATTCTTAATTCATCTGTGCTATCATGGGCAAGGCAAAACATTGACAAGAAAAGAAAAACAACGAGAAAGGAAAAGAAGGTTATAAGGCATGAAAAACGAATAAACATGGTAGGCAGACAAGAAGCTCAGTTAATAGCAGAAGCAGCTAATACTATCATACCCAAGCTGTGTCATAAAATAAAATTCTGTAATAGAAAGCAAAACAAACAAAAGGGTATCAGCATGTGTATTGCCAGTGGTATATCAGCACACCTGCATTTTCTCTCTCCTCGCGCTGATTGAGAGTGGTTCCCTTATTGGAAGCCATTCCTTTGACCTAATGCCATTGAACCAAATGTTACCACTTACCACTAAAATTAATACAAAAGAATTGCATGGCGGAAGCTCAAACTAATGAAGGAACTTGGCAATTTATATTTAACAAATTTATATGGCCAAAAGAATGTGCCATCACAACTCATACAATTTTATTTTATTTTTAAAAAAGGCCTATTCCATAAAAGAAAACTAATCATGAGTTATTATCTTGCAAACACTATCCAGGCTTATTGATTATTCCCCCATCCAACTTTTCTACACCAATTATTGAAGAGCAGTGCCATCCAAAGAATCGTCTTGATCTCAAAGCTAATTATATCATTTGCACTACATTACACAGACTACACTGATGACATAGAAATTATTACTGCACTAGAGTAAAATATCAGCGCTTGAGCACAAGGATTAGTACCAGTTTGGAAGTTTTAACTCTCAACAAAAGGAGTCCTTCACCAACAACCTCAAACTTAATATGAATAGTATGCTATCCAAATTATAAATCACTTTGATTTAGGACTCCTTTCTCGTAATTCTTTTAATCTTTTTTGTCCTGATGGCAAGAAAGACATCATATTGAATTCCACTAACAAGAAACCACAAAAGTGATTGAAACAAAAGGTAACAAAGATGATACCAGTGCACGAAACAGACACCGCCCATCCCCTGTAACCTTCTGAACTGAAAAACGCTCAAGTTTCTTCATTGCTGGAGAGTGTCCACCACTGAGAAGACATAGTGAGAGGGAAACTCATCAAAATTCTAAAGCATTGAGAAAAGGGATCAAATATGATCCACTTTTCTAGAGCATTCAACCTTATCAACCAAATCTTTTATTCTGAAAGCCACTTATAAGGATATATATGAAATTTTAAAATACAAAATTTCTAGTGAGTAGTGACCATTGACTAAGGCTTTGAGGCAAATAGATAAACCCATTTTTGTTCCCAATAACAACAACAACAATAATAACAGACTAAAATATATTTTTTATCCATATGCATGATACTCCTTTTCAATTTGGTTCCAATATGTATAATTATCTTCAATGTCAGTTTCACCATATGTTGTTGCCCTTATAAACACCATAAGACTAACGGAATTATTGTGAACCATAGGAACCGTCACAGGACTAAAAATTATAGTCCTTCTGATAGTTATTTACGACATTCATTTGTAAATTAGGAGGAGATTGAAAGGACTTGTGCAAATCTTATTTGGCTTAAGAAAGTGGTTTATGACCTTTCCATAAGCTTCTTTTTAGCTCATTTCCATAAACTTGACAGTTAAGCTTATCAAAAT
The DNA here is from genome assembly GCA_007407185.1 of Glycine tomentella. Lineage (NCBI taxonomy): Eukaryota > Viridiplantae > Streptophyta > Magnoliopsida > Fabales > Fabaceae > Glycine > Glycine tomentella. The sequence continues at coordinate 614,267 of PYAF01005852.1, read as the reverse complement.
AAGCTTTTATTAGCCTATTCCAGTATGCTTTACCATCAAGTTTAAGATATAAGCTCTTATTAAAAAAGATTAATTTTGGCAGAGACAAAGAGTATCCTCCATAGGAATCAATCTTGTTCGAGCTGATTAAAATTACTATGGGCAACAAAAATCTCTCTCCCTCCAAATATTTAACATAGCTGTATATTTCAGGTCTCGAACTTGAGACCACTAGTACAATCTCTTGCCAGTTGATTTCATTAAAAAAAACTGTTTACTGAAATACACATCTTGACCCCTACATTCCATTAACTAATATACTACAACAACAATAGCCAGAGAGATTATTAAATTAAAAATGATAGCAAGTATAGGAACAAATTAAGATTTTTATTTATTTTATAAGGACTGAATTGAAAATGAATGCCACGTAAATATATTAAGAATACATTTCAGCCTAGAAAAAAAAAATAAAAAGAACACATCACAGACGCACAAGAAAGAGACAAACCAAAAGTGAAACGAAAAACTCACAAGGATGAGCCAATTCTAGCGAATAAGACAGTGCTACTATTCCCAATCCCAAACAAGCTCGTGTTCCGGTTAGGAGGAGCAGCAACTGAAGGAACCGGGTAAGAAACAACCTCGAATTTCGCAGTCCCATTTCTCAGTTGCTCGAGAACATCCTCTGATGATGGTCACAAAAACAAATTGAACAACAGTGAAAAGCGAGTTCGAAATTTGCGTGTGCTCTCTGTTTGGTGAGACAGTGACAGTGACGGAATCACGGAAAGCAAGATAGAATTATATAAGAAGAAGAAGAAAAAGTGTGATGCAATTCAGAGTTGTTGGGTTACCATTGAATTTGAAGGGCTTGCGAGCCATGAAATGAGAGGGATTGCAACGTAGGAGGAGATAAGTGTGAGAGAGTTGAACACTGTTTTGTTCTTCCAAACGCAAGAGCAGCGGAGGAACTAAAGTAAAACGTGTTTTTTAACTTGCACTGACACGGTGAATTCACTTAGAAAAAGAGTAAATTTTCAACAAAAAAATATCTTTGAATTTGTGAGACAACGGATAAGTGTGTTTAAACTTTAAAAAATAATTTTAAAATAAATACTTTTATATAAATAATTATGTAAAAGATAGATAAGATTTATTTCTTAAAATAAAAAAATGAAGTCAAAATAATATAAATAAACACATTAAATATAAGAAATTACTTATTTTTATTAAAATAAATACTTATTTTAATAAATGTTTAAATAAACTGGTTAATTTTATGATAATTATTAGACTTTAGAAGAATATCAAACAAATATCAGAAAATGAAATTTGATAGTTATTTTAGTCTCTATAATTAGCTTTATTAGAAATTATGATTATGATAATAGTAAGTTATAAAATTTAGGAATTATAATAATAATAAGTTGCAAGATCGGCCTTTTGACTTTTTTGTTGCCTAGGCGATATGAGAAAATTATACCCTCCTAGTCATTTGAACTTTATCCTTTTGTATTTTACTTTTGGCAAAATCTTTAATAATTTATTTACAATCAAGATTTTTAAAAATAATATTCAATAGAATTTTACCAATTTTAAATTGGATAAATTATTTTCTTTTAATGTATGCAATAATAACAACAATATTTAATATTATTTTATAAGTTACACATGCACCATAAAAGCAATTAAATATTCCAAAATAAGTCAATATCAGAAAGTTTGATTTTAATTCATTATTGAAGATTGAATCATAACCATTATAATTTTTTCTTCAAGAACTTTGTTTGCTTAATTATGTTAATGCTAATAGCAATGGAAGAAAATATATGATATACTTTTCTTTTCTACGTTCAACATTGTATTTAAATTATTGGTATTCTTATTGAAAACTATTTTATTTTTATAATAATTTTTATATAATTTTAAAATTATATAAATGTTTATTTTAATATTTAGATAAAAAAAATTGGTGACCCTCATATTTATGAAGCTCTGGCGGTCGCCCACCCATAATGCCCTCAAATGAATGATAAGTTGTATATTTTTAAGGATTAAAATGACATTAATTTTAATTTTAAGAATTTATTTAGCATATTTCTATCTTCATATGCTATTACGAGAGTTTCTTGCAAAATTGGAGACTAAAATGGAGTTTTACTCCTTAAAAAATGTGTTGCAAATAAAATATTTTTGTAATAAATAAAAATAATGTTTAAATGTATTTTTTGTCTTTTTATTTTGCTTTATCTGTAATCTTTGTCTCTTAATTTTAAAATAAAGATATTTGGTTCTCCTATTTTATAAAAATATATAATTTTAGTCATATTTTCAATTTTGTATATGTTTTATGTCTTTTATTTTAATCTAGTTGAAGACCTAAGTTATTCATTTAAGCTATCATAAAAAATATTTAATTAATTATAATGTAAGAAATAAAAAAAAATAAAACATAGAAAAAATTGAAGATTGGATTAAAATTATAATTTTTAAAAATATAGGATCAAAATTGTGAATTTTTTAAAATAAAAGATTCAAAAGTCACTATTTTGAAATACAAAGCATATTTTTTAAAATAGAAAGACCAAGCATCTCTATTTTAAAATGAAAGGATCAAAAATATGAATTGAGCAAAATAAGGAATCAAAGTTGTATTAAAGCCTAAAAATAGAGAAGTAAGCTAGGAAAAAATCTTATGCAATTGAGTGGAAAAAAATGTAGGGAGATTTTTATTTACTTTTTAATTCATAAAATTATATAAGTAATTAAGGTAATTAGAATAAGTATATATTCTGATTTAAAATAATTAAATTATGATAAAAAAAGTATATATATTAATTAATGTAATTAAGATTATTTTAAATTATGATAATTATATAATTTTAACTTAATTAGAACATTTATAGATAATATTTTTATGGTTAAAATATATTTTTTGTCCCTACAAAATTTTTGTCTATTTTTCATTCTCGCAAATATACAATGTGAGATTTTTTTGGCCCAGAGATAGGTTCGAACGCATTTTTTTTAATTTATATTTTAAAAGACAATTTTTGGAGGAAAAAACCACCATAAATTTTGAGGATAAGATAATAAGAAAATAAACAAAACCACAAGAAGGTGGGTTGAATTGTGTTTTAGAAATTTGAGAACTTTTTCTTTAGCAAAATGTATGTTTATCATTTGATAATAGTTTCAATGGAAACAAATAAAATATGTTAGAAAGAGCTTTGTTAGATGATGAGGAAACAATTTTCTTAATCAAAAACAAATATAAGATGTAAAAATAAATTCATACCCTTGGTCGAATAATCACAAAGAAAAGCAATAAAAATATCACATAGAAAATCATATCAGTGCATCTCAATTATTGAAACTACATTTAGTTCTTGGCAATCCACCAAATTTCCACTGACTTTAACAAAAGTTATAATTATTATTCATTGTCACTTCTGTCTCTTACAAAGACAATTTCTACCCCAAGCTTTACTTCAACCCGATATTTTTTTCCTACCAAATACTGCTGGTTCAAAACAAATCAACAAGATTTGTTGGAAGTTTACACAATGAATAAGATATAATCGTCTTACATACAAATATATCACTCAATTCTTTTAGTCTTTTCTCTCAAGGTATACAAGGTGTTTTAAGAACTTACTATTTATACAAAGATTTACATAAAAGCTTTACATGAAAGAACGAAAGAATGTTTTTGCGCAAGTTGATTTGTATCTTGTTTCTTCAAAGCTTCTTCGATTTATAGTCTTCATCTTCAAGTATTTGTTGTCTTCTTAATAGATGAATTCTTCACTCTGGTTCTTCGTCTAAAGTTTTGTGTGTAACATCACTGATTGTTGACTTCTTAGCAGCTCACACTACGACACTTCACACAGTCACACTTCACTCAATATCCTTGTTGGCCATAACCTTCCACTGGCCAGAACTCTTCGTAGATAGCCATTTCCATGACCTCGACAATCTGTTTCTCCTACTTCCAGGATCAATGATTGTTCTCACAAACCAGCACGAGACTTTCTTACATGCTTTGTCTTCACTCACACACTTTCTGGAAAACTTCTCAAAAGGTCACTCATCCCACTATTACTCCAAGTCAATCACATTTAACTAGAGTTTTTAAGTGAGACTACAAAAAAGTAGATGCATCTTGTTGGTATAGGTAGTAGAAGAAAATAAAACAAGAAGGGAGATTGAAAATTTAAAACTTTTCTACAGACTAAAAACATGTTTATCGTCTGATGCAGATAAACCTAAAACCACTTATAAATGTTTTGATTCAGTCGATGAGAAAAAGAATTTTATTTGTCAAACGACATGAGATGTAAGATTTAAAAACAAAATCAAAACCCTTTGTCAGTTCTAGCAACAAGAAAGCACACAAAGGATTATATTGGTTCTTCTCAAACCCGATACTACGTTCAGTTCTTGGTAATTACCAAGTTTCCACTAACTTATCAAACTTACAAGAATTATTCACTGTCACTTCTGACTCTTGCACTTGCAAGTTCTACCCCAAGCTTGACTTAAACTCAGTATTATTTCTCCTATCAACCACTGCTAGCTCTAAACAAATCAACAAGATTTGTTAGAAGATTGTACATTGACTAAATATGTGATAATCTTACCGATAGATATATCACTTAGCCTTTTTAGTCTTTTCTCTCAAGGTATACAAAATGTTTTGAGATTTTGGTATCTTTGCAAGGATTTACATAAAGTTTTACAAGAAAGAATGAAAGAATAATTCACGTAGATGATATGTATCTTGTTTCTTCAAAGCTTCTTCTATACATAGTTTTCATCTCCAAGTAGTGGCGGATCTAGAAAAATAATCAAGGGGGGGCACCAGTGGCGTCTGCACACTTAGTGGCGGGAGTTCGGGGGTAGCGTCCCTGAAATTTATTTTTATAAAGAAAATTTAAAGGAACAAATAATTATAAACTATAATTTAATGAAAAATGAAACAGACAAACAGTAATCTCACAAACCCCAAAACCATACAGATCGAAAAGAGAAAACCCCAAAATGGAAGGAGGTGGTTGTGATCTTTTGTGGGTTGTTGGTGCCTGTGTCCTTGGTGGCCTTCAATGGTTACAGTTGGGCGCATTCAAATGGACATGATGGAGATCAGCATCATGTGTCATCATCATTGCCAACAACATTGTTAACAGTAACACCCAATGAATTGGAACTAAGCCCCGACATAGTGCCATGGTCAACATGGTAGACGACGGTTTCACGTGGCGTGTCTGTAGGTGTCTCGGAGAAGTCCAATTGGCTATTGAACTACAACAATGGGAAAGGGGAGTCATATCCTTGGAACAATAGCATGTTGTCATGGCAGAGAACAACTTATAGGTAATTTACCTTGAAAATTTAAGGGGGGGGGCACTACCCCCCAATCTTCAACGTAGGTCTGTCTCTGTCTCTAAGTATTCGTTGTCTCACAACAGTTGGATTCTTCACTCTGTTTTTTGATTGAAGTCTTGTGTCCGTTGGAGTATTTAATGCATGTCTCTTCTTCATGCCAATTCCATATTAATAGACCAGTGTGTCTTATACTTAAGTAAGAAAGTCACTTATTTCATCTATGAATTGTGTTACATGGGCACATACTTATAACTTTTATTATTAAGGCTAATAAGTCCTACCCATATTTATTTCTTCCCATTTTGCATGCATTCTCTCACTCAAATTGTGACTTTCATTCAAGTAAAATGAATCTATACATCCACAAGGATAATAGTTAATGAAATGTCATGTTGTATAATTAAAGTATATTAAATATATATTGGCTAATCCAGCTACAACGTACACTTCCTATTGCGGATGATTCCAATATTAATCTCATATTCTTATTCAGCACGCTTCCATAGAAATCTTTTATCGCTCCAATTTGAGTCAATCACTTTTATTTCATGTATACTTATAATATTATTTTATTATTAAAGCTAATAAGTTCTGCCCAGGTTTTTTCCCTCCCATTCAGCATGCGTTCTCCCACCCAAATTGTGCCTTTCATTCACGTAAAATTAATCTATGCATGCAAGTGTTATTACTGCTAGAGATCGCTGGCTCAATCCTGGAGGTCTAATGCTTCTTTTACTAGACAACGGTACATTTATTTTCTATCTTTAATAGTTTGTAGTGAAATTCCCTTTGAGGTTGTTTTTCAGACTAATGGCTTGCCAAAGTTTAATCTCCTCTTACTTCTAGTTTGAGTTAATTCCGTTAATTGGATTAATAAGAAGCCTTGGCTTGGATGTGTTTGGGAAGTAATCAGTTTTTACTGAAATTCAATATATATGTTGTAATAGAGAAGACTTACCTCTTTGTATTATTTTGTAGTTGTACATGGCTCCTTTTACAACTACCCAAAGATACAAGGAAAGCATTGACTGCTGGAACAATATTTATGGAATTCATAGTGAGTGCACTACTTTGTAGCTAGTTTTCTTGAGGTCCATATTTATATTGTACTTCATATAGACATACAACGTGCATTCTATGATCTGCTTATTTATTGTCTATGTTAATGACTCTTCATAATGATTATAAATATAATATAATCTGCTAATCAATACTACATTATGTTATTTGTCCTGCAACATTTCATTTGTTTCTTATAGATTAACAGTTTGTCTACTGCTTTCGCATTTCTTTTTTAAAGTTTCATGTTTCAAGTGACATGACCACGAAACATTTTCAGATAGCATATTAGATTTATTATTATTATTATTATTATTATTATTTAAACCTGTTTCTCATGAAATGATACAGTTGAACAGTATTGATACCATAGGATAACTTAGCATACCTTGATACTGAGTTTTGTGGCAGTGTCTGCATTTAAACCATTAGCAATAAAGTAGGCATTCCTGAAACCTTGTGTGGATTACTCTTGAAAATCTTTTTGCAAAGCAACAAGTGGTGAGTCCACTAATGTTACTTTCATTCGTTGATTTTTTACTTCACTTTTCAACTGTCAAATGATGCACTGTACACAGTTACTAGCTTATACAATAAACATACATTGTAATTTGCTTGTGAGTGTCATGTGAAAATTAGTGATGAGTTATAACTCTTCACTTTACTCCTCAAATTAAATCCCTTAGAGGTGTCAAATCTCTTTTGTTCACGACACAACTCTAAATCCTTCCTTTAATTTTAGTTTTTTTTTAGTTTCTCTCTACAAATTTACTGGATAGTTCTTTTGCACTAACGATGCTTGTATATCTTGGTGTTTATAGATGCATATTTTCTGTTTTTCCAGCACCGCTACATGGTTTTGCATTTTGGTTTGATGTTCACTTTGTAGAAGAGGTACTAGCAACATTTTCAATTCCTTTCACCTTCTTTGTGATTAATCTGAAAAAAAAATTCTGGTTTTCTGCTACACCTGTTGAGATGATGCTTATTTTTTGCATGGCTGTAGGAGTCAGCTTGCCAGATAGTGAAATCAATTGGAGAGAAATATATTCGTCTATAATTTGATTTTGAAGGACTTGGATGGGTGGAAAAAAGATACTTTGTAATTTGATAATATTTCACGCATATTTATACAATTTGTACTTTTTGTAAATTCATTTTTGTAATATATGATTTCATTAGTCTTTGTTTATGTTGATTATTGTTTCCAGGCTGTTCAATTTGTTTTTTTATTTATTTATTTGTTATAGAATGAAATTTAGACAATGTGGTGTATTTCTTAAATTTATTTGGTAGTAATAATACAAATAAATTTCAATTTCCGTAGAAATTAAAAAAAAAACAAAATAGGGAAACAAAGACGGTTTTGGGAAAACCGTCTTCTTTTCATTTAATTTAATTTTAAAAAAATCAAATAAAGAGAAACAAAGACGGTTTTGAAGAAAACCGTCTTTGAATGTTGGCCTACAAAGACGATTTTTTGGGAAAATCGTCTTCTTTTCATTTAATTTAAATTTAAAAAAAATCAAATAAAAAGAAACAAAGACGGTTTCCGTAAAAACCGTCTTTGAATGGTGGCCTACGAAGACGGTTTTGGGAAAAACGTCTTCTTTTCGGTTAATGTAAATTAAAAAAATTCAATTAAATGGAAACAAAGACGGTTTTCGTAAAAACCGTCTTTGAAAGTGCACATACAAAGACGGTTCTTGCACATACAAAGACGGTTCTTGCTAGAACCGTCTTTGTATCTATGTAAAAAAAAAAAAATTTAAAAATTTACAAAGACGGTTTTTGGAACCGTCGTCGAAAGTGCCAACTTACAACGACACCCGCAACAAAGACGGTTCGAGAACCGTCGTCGTTTGGGCTGTAGAACCGTCGTCGTTTTCCCCGTCTGTAGTAGTGAGTATATTAAATATACATTGGTTAATCCGGCTGCAACGTACATTTCATTTTGTGATGGTTGATTGAAGATTTTAATTTAATATTTTTTTATTATTCTTAGTTTATTTGATTTATCTTGAATTCTTATTTTTTCACTTTAATTTAGTTTTGATCTTAAACAAATAATTGAATTTAATTAATAATTGTTACTTATTTTCAAATTTTGTATTTACTTAACCTATATTTCTTATATAAGACTTATAAGATTGTATAGAATTTCAAATGAATCATATGAGTAATTTTTGAAAATCTCAAGAAAAAAGTTACAATTTGGTTAGAGATAAGTTTAAACCAATTCTATGATTTCAGAATCAAATTAACTAGAATTAAAACTTGAAAGTCAAAACCTGTATCAATATTACATTTCATTAATTATTATCCATGTGGTTGCATAGATTCATTTAAGGTGAATGAAAGTCACACTTTGGGTGGGAGAATGCATGCTGAATGGGAGGGAAAAAACCTGGGCAGAATTTAATAGCTTTAATAATAAAATATTATAAGTATACATGAAATAAAAGTGATTGACTCATTTTGGAGCAATAAAATTTTGCTATGCTGAATAAGAATACATGAGATTAATATTGGAACCATCCACAACAGGAAATGTACGTTGTAGCCGGATTAGCCACAATATATTTAATATACTTTAATTATACAACATGACATTTTCATTAACTATTATGCTTGTGCATGTATAGATTCATTTTACTTGAATGAAAGTCACAATTTGGGTCGGAGAATGCATGCAAAATGGGAAGAAAAAAATATGGGCAGAACTTATTAGTCTTAATAATATAAGATTATGGGAAGAAAAAAAATAGGGGCAGAACTTATTAGCCTTAATAATATAAGTATGTGCCATGTAACACAATTCATAAATATATTAATCATCTAACTTTTCAAATGTTTTTCACTTACAAACTTCAATCCTAACACAAACAATATATGTACACCTTTTTTATGTTCATTTAATACTTGTTTTAACTAATTTTTATATGACAATATATGAAATTATGTGTTTAACCACCCACAAACAAAAAATATATATATTCACCCACATCAATTACACATTATGAGAAGAAAATCAAAAGTTGAAAGAAAATATTTTCTGAATCCATTTTACTATTTAAATGAATATACTTAGATAAAAGTAACAACTAACAACTTAAAATTGACGATAATATTTCTCAAAGAAGAAGATACTAATATTTCAACATCAATTACACAAATTATATGTATAAATAAATATGTTAATTATTAATTAAAGTATTAAATAAAAAGTTTAACACTTATATATTAACATTATAAAATATTTTTATATTATCATTTTATCATAAATTATTATTTGAATTATTTTAAGATAATTATTTAAAAATTAATAATTTATTATATATAATAGATTATTGAATGCACCGTGAGTATATAATACCTTTTCTCTTAAATAAATTAACATTTACAAATCAAACCACATTTTTAACCCTAAACCGTTAATTAGTTTACAAATTATTAGTTATTTATATTTGCTAGCTAGGTAGGAATCGCGTATTCTTCGTCTGCGGCCTCTTCCTGCTAAGTGCTAAACGCTCTCTCTCTCCGTTCATCTCATTCGTCAATTAATAGCACAAAGCAACAAACAAACAAACCTCTCTCTCTCTCTCTCTCTCTCTCTCTCTAACCCCAACGAACAAACCCCTTCTCTCTCTACCACCTCTACTTTCTCTCTCTAGGGTTTCGTCGCGAACTCTCACTCTCGCTTTCGCTCTGCTTGTCACGATTGTAGCGTTCCAATCCTCGCGCGAATTGCATCATAGTCTGTGATCGACCGAGTTTTGATTCTTCCCCTTCCTCAGGTAAGTGAATTTCGACTCTTCCCCGCCCTTGCTTTTGTTAAATTTGACGCTTCCGAGAATTTTGATGTGTGTGAGAGTTTTGATTCTGCTTTAGAGTTGTTGCTCCTAGGAGCTTGGAGAATGTGAGACAAAGCGAAGCGAGGTGGGAATTTCGTGTTTTTGTTTTTTAAATTGTGAAAATTGGTGTTTGGATAATTAAGGTCTATTCCATGAAGTTTGAATTTTGGGTTATTTTAATAATTTTGTTGATTTTCATGATTGCTTGAGCATTTCTTAGTGGAAGTCATTTTGCACTTTTGTCGAGGACTATAAACTGGTAGAGTTTTGAATGGTGGAAATTGTAGCTTGCTGGCTTGATAGGATTGTTGTTTTTGAATGGTGAAGGCTAAAGGATTGTTGTAATCACTGACACACAAACCAAATGTTGCTGTAGGGCGTTGAGGTTTATACCGTGGAGGGCGAATGTTGTTGCTTGATGCTTGATGATAGTTGCTATGGACTTGAATGCCTCGCCGATTCCGGAGGAAGATGAAGATATTTTTGAGGAGAAGATACATGTTGAAGAGTTTCATGAACCTGAAGAACGCATAGAAACTGGAGCTGATATAGCACGCCGGGTACCCTTCATATATATATTTTTTGTCTTTTTGTCCCTCTTTAGCATCATGACAGTGACAGTGTTTGTTGGCTATGTGCTTGGTGCCTTGGGCTAGGACTACTGTAACGGTTGTTTCCCAAATTATAGGATAAACTGGTGAAATTCTTTTCATGACCTAGTTTCATTAGGTCAGATTGTGACTTTGTCAGCTTGCAACCTGCATGATGATGGGACCCCATTTTTTCTTATAATTTTAATTTTACTAGGGATAAAGTGATGCTTCAAAAAATCTTCTATGACCAGTCAGTATAACATACTCCCTATACTTTCTTTGTTTATGTGTGTAATAAATTGATGCATCCCGATATGAACATTTAATGCTTGAATGACAGATAGATGGATGTATCATAGACTATCCATACACTATTATTTGCACAATCTCATGATCTCTCTAGTTTTTTCTGGTATAATGATTTGAACATTTGATATTAATGCTGAACAGAACAGCTACCATCACATCTAGTGGAATTAGGTCCTGGTTAATTTGGAAATATCTTTCTCTTGTGACTTTCTGTGCTGCTGTTTGTGTAATGCCTACCTACACTCTCCTGGTTTAATGACAAAATTTCATTTAATTGTCTGGTTTTTTATTTTTGGTTGTGAATAATTACCATTCTGAACATAAGATTCTTCATTAAACTAACAATATAGAGGATTAAGTACCGGGCGCTATTGTGAATTTCTAGGGTGTGGTAATCTTGAAATGAGTCCTTTCCAAAAAGTTCCAAAACTGAAAGTTCTGAAATCTCCCCTGGCTAAGTTAGTGCTTAACATGTCTGTTTTTGAATATAGCTTGAAACATATAGTTCTTGCAAAGATAGATACAAACATGTCTGTTTTTGAATATAGCTTGAAACATATAGTTCTTGCAAAGATAGATACAAACCCTGATATTGTAAACACTGGATACAAATTGTTACATAGGTTCCTCTATTATAATCTGACATGGCGCAATATCAAATTATATTAAATTTTTTTAGAGCTGTTGGAAAACTAAAATCCAAATATCCTGTCATGTCAAGGTAGTATTAGACTATTAGTCCCAGCTCAGATTGGACTTCCCTTCTGCTTAAAAGGAGAAATTGAGTGAAATAGAATTTTAAGAAAATGAGCTTTTAAAAAAGTTTTCCTTTTCTTTTTTTATTAGGAAAACTTTAACAAAAGAAGCTTTTAAATAGGTTAGTTTCTGGGGCTTGCGGCTTTTATTTCTCCTTTTTCTTTGTTTTTAAATCCTAAAATCCATTAACACGTTACCCAAGAAGTTTTAACTTAAAATAAAAAGTTCTGCAATTACGAAATATCTTTAATTTTAAATTTAAAGCTCCCTTTTAACTTCAAATTTTAAAAATTTAAAGTAACTTTTAAGTTTCAAAAAAGTCAGGTCAAACACTTCCTATGGAACTACGTTGATACTACAGAAGCATCAGCAATTGCCTCCAATACTATGCCATTTTTTGAAATATTCATATATTCATGTAAATCCATGCAGTGCACATATGAAGGAGCAGGAATACATTTTGTATTTTTGTTACTTGAGACTTGATAGCATAAGTTTGTTAGTAGTTGAGCCTGTTTCTGGCTTGTTATTTTAATGAGTGATGGTGGTAATTGCTTTAAATACTTCATTTTGTCATCTTGCTAGTTGCAATAAATAAACTATGGTTTATGATTAAAGATGAATTTAGGGTAATTCAAATTTTATTTGCCAAATGTTAAAAGAATACAGAGCATCCGAGTTGAGCCAATTTAGGCTTTTAGTAAAAATTGTTTTCTATCTATCTTGCAATTCCTTCACATATTGAATGTTTTTGCGTGTGTTTAAAAAAGAGTATAATCAAAATGCTGTACAGAGAGCTTTTAGCTGATTCTTTCGGGGGTATAAATTAAGCAAAATTAATATGATGCTTAATGGGCAGATAAAGTTTGATAGATATTTTTAAAACTGAAAAAACCACAACCCAAAAAATTGTTTGTGGTATGTTAAATTTTAATTAGAGCTGGTTCGGTTCCTGAACAATAATTCTTTTTGAGACTCCAATCATACATCTGGCATATGTTCTGCTCTGCTTCTTTGGGGTTCACAAATAATAAGAGTTTTTTCAAGTTATTATTATTTTTTTTTACCTGTCTTTTCATTAACACAATTCCTGAGTTACTGCTTATTTTTAGGAGCGTGAAGAAAGAAAGAGAAGGTTGAAGAGAGAACGACCGGATGATAGACCTGTACATGTGTCACAGTCACCTGGATACGATCAGCTATTTCATACCAAGAACCAAAGATCATATGATAAAAGCAGGCTTCCTCCGGGTAAGAGTTTCTTTCCATGATCCACTTGCTGTCTTGCCTCTGGTAACCAGTGATGCTAAATTCAGATATTTCTTCATATGATTTTATGCTTGTGACAAATTATATTTTTGTGGATTTATTTTGTATCGTGGATTGTAAGTGTTGTCAAAAAGTGGCTATGACACCACTATGGCAGAAGGTGGTGCCATAAATCCCACCGATTGCCATTCAGTAGCATGGCAGGTTTTTCAATGCAGGCTATGGCAGCCGTGAGACACTGGGAGTTCATGGCGTCTGCAATGGCCATGGTGGAATGTCTCTTGAGAAGAAAGAGGCAAAGGGGTTGGGTCATGTGACCTGATCCATACCCTGTTCAAAAAATGGTTAAAAACCCAAAAAAGAATAGAAATGGGTTTTATCGTTTTGCCTGATCTGAACCCAGGCCGCAAACCTTTAAAACCATGAAAAAGAAAAGAAGGGGTTGGGGCTCTGGCCTGACCGAAACCCCTGTCAAAATGTTTTATAAAAGAGTCCATTAAGTCTAACCCCCAAAAAAAACATGAGTGTTTGATTTTTGTGAGACAGAACAAATAGTGACTGAATTTGTGACTGAACCCAGTACCCAACAACTGCAATGACCATCTGTTGACCTTTCTGGCTATTTATCTTTTACTTCGATCTTTGTGAGACTGTTCCACCCAATCACCATGGCTGCTGATTTTGTAATTATTTGAACTCTTGAAATTGGTGTTTTGATATCATATTATTGTTATTTGAAGTCTGAATCTTGTTATTGTTAGCTTTATGCCTATTTTTTCTACGTTGCAATTTTATTTCTGCAATTTTTTATTTATATATCAGTAATGCTATTTCCTCCTTCTAATCCTCCTACTACCTTATAAAGAAAGTATTAAATGAAAAAGTAATGCATTTAATGTCTGGAAATTATAAAACACATTCAATACTTACCTTGCAAAGGAAGTAGGAGAATTAGTAGGTGGATGTAGTAGGAAGATTTAGAATTATTCTTTATATGTAGGTATATATTATATATTTATTCTGCACCATGCTTCTGCCATATCCTACAACACCATCTGCTATATTTTATGGTGTATTTTCGGTTATCCTTAATCTGCACTCTATAACACATAGTATTTGGCTATATAACCTTTGTTTTTGGGAAGTAAATTTTGCTAAATATTAGTTTATATGTTTTATGCAGTTTGAGTTTTTTTTGGGCCCAGGGTGGGTGGGCAGGCGGGTAGTCTTTGGATTGAATGGTCCAAATGAATGTTTTTTATTTATAAAATGCAGATGGATGCAATTTTTTTTTATTTGCTTCAGTCATATTTAAGATTATTGGAGTACATTTCATGTCACAAATTACAATGGTTGCACATGCACATGTAGGGTGGTTGGATTGCCCTTCATCTGGCCAGGAAATTTGTTGCATGATACCTTCTAAGGTTCCACTTGGTGAATCGTTCAATGACTGCATTCCTCCTGGTAAAAGATACTCATTTAAACAAGTGATACATCAACAAAGAGTTTTAGGGAGAAAAGTAAGTATAATTTATTCAGAAAATGTAATACTTCATTTAGATTTTTGTTTCTCTGCTTTTTGTTCTTCTTTGTCATTGAATTTTCTTCAATTTTTATTTTAGGAGCAGGAGTAATCTAAATGAAAGTAATTTCTAGATTTTTAGCAAAAAGGAAAAAAAAAAAAAAATAGGATCCCTATTTCTTGTTTTTTATCTGTTACAATTTCTGCTGCTTGTCCTTAGCTGAACAATTTAGAGAATTTAAATGTTCTGTTTCATACAAAAAGACTTTTTGCATAAAATTTACTGCTTTTTACGTTTTGTTCTCTTGGTTTGCAGCTTGGTCTGGTGATTGATTTGACAAATACCACTCGATACTATCCTGTGTCAGATTTAAAAAAAGAGTGCATCAAACATGTCAAGGTTTGCATTTGCTAAATTTTACTCATGAACTCAATGTTTTGCTATTTTTGTCTTTAAAACTGTGACACCTCTTTCTTGTCCTTACATTTGAAGATCATTGTTGTGGTTTAGATTCAATGCAGGGGGCGTGATTCTGTACCTGATAATTTATCTGTGAACCAGTTTGTCTATGAGGTTTGTTCTTTCTATATTATATTTTGTACTATTCCATAATTATTTAGTTAGAAGACTTTAACTTATATTATTTATGTTCCTTGGATTGAAAAAGAATACATTGTTTACTTGTAGCTGTAGGAACTTCTTTATTACCTCAGAAATGGGGTACTTGAAACTTTCAAAACTATTTGACATGTATTATAATATCATTTATCCTTTAAGTAAAGTTTGGTAATAATTTTTTCTGTAGATTCATTGTATAGAACATATGCTTTACATCAGTGGAAGTTATCCATAAGATCATACCAAGTAATTATTAGTTTTTAACCATGCAATTATTTACATTTCCAGGTTACACAATTTTTGTCACGTCAAAAGCACTCAAAAAAGTATATACTTGTTCATTGTACACATGGGCATAATCGTACAGGATACATGATCATCCACTATCTAATGCGTGCTATGTCAATGTCTGTTACTCAGGTCAGTTAGGGAGTTACCTTGTAACTTTGGTTCTCCTCCCCCCGCCTCTGTCTCTGTTTGTCTGTTTAAGATGTTACTTGATTGGCCCGTTTCTGTAGGCAATAAAAATATTTTCTGAAGCTCGCACTCCGGGAATCTACAAACCTGATTACATTGATGCATTGTACACATTTTATCATGAGAAAAAACCTGAAATGGTAGTTTGTCCTCCTACTCCGGATTGGAAGAGATCTTCTGAATTTGATCTCAATGGTGAAGCAGTTCCAGATGATGATGATGATGGAGTACCAGGCCCTGATTTGCAGGTATGGATCATTCACATGAATTTTGATATTTTGGGGTTTTCTATTTTCTCTTGCTGGATGAATATTGGACGTGCTCCTTTACTTTGACACTGTTTCAGATTAACCAATATGCTGGTTTGTTTTGAAGGTTTAAGTAGAAAAAGGAGACAAAAAATTTGGTGTCTGGATGCTGTTTGTTGTTTGGTTTATATGGTTGGAGTTGAATACCTGTGTGTTTTAAGAACCCCCTTGCCCTAGATTTCTTTTGGCAGAGGGTTATGCTTGTGGCTTCTATCTGTTTTTTCTCATGATTGTTTCAAGGGGGCTTTAATTTCTGATAGATTGTACAGCCTTGTTGCATTCTTTACTTAATTTTCCTCTCTTATTTTGAGGATGTCTTCTCATCCTTCTAGTTGTACTTTACCCTTTCTCTAATAATTATTTTCTATAAATAAAATAAAACAAAACGTGTCTTAAAATTTCTTGTAATTTATAAAAAAAGTTTTTTTCCATGCCTTCAATTCTTCTTCAAATCCATTTCTTTTTCCTACCAAGTGCACCATAACTGTAGCAGTTGAACATGTTAATTGAAGAAAAATAATGCTGTAATCCATTTTATGTCTGACAATGAGAGTTTGACTGTGAAGTCTGTCCTAAATTTGGGTCTGTCCAGATTATCTAATTACATTCCTTAACAACCCACTTGTTAAGTAGCTTGATACATTATTTTTCCTCTGATGGTAATATACAATATTCTGTTCACTCCTTTGCTATCGCTATATCTTGTTGGAAATATGAATATGGGGGTGGAAGAGGTATTTGGGTAGGAAGCAAAGGTTAGAAGCAAAGATAAGAAGGGAAGGGAAAGGTTGGGGAGAGCACATCCAGTTATTGATTAATTTGAGGACTTAGGGTTAGGAGGTCCTGACCCTCAAAGTTCTGCAGTATGCTATCTTTTTTTCCCCCTTGTTTTGTGAGTGATTCTGATCTCTCTAATTGAGATTTATCGCTATTTGTCTGTAATAAAATATAAAATATATAGTTCTTATTGTATTTGTTAGAATGAATGTAAATAGAATAATTATGGGCTGATTTATGTTATACATTATTATGTAATTAGTGTGTGTGTGCATTTGTATATATGTAATGTGTATAATGTACTATGTTTTTCCCACAGACGGTTTCATTTTATGTCTCTCATTTCTTTCCAATGTCGACAATATTCATGTAGAAATATTGGACTTGGCATTTAACTTGTTTTAAACTTGACATATTTCTTGTTCTCTTAGGAGAACCATGAGACAGACACACGGATGACAAATGATGATGTTTTAGGAGATGAGATACCTACTGATCAGCAAGATGCATTGCGTCAGTTCTGTTATCAAACACTTAAATTGGGTGTTGGGGTAAGCCATTTAAATGGTTATCTTTCATGCACGAGTTTATTATTTATATTTGAGGACTGTTGAATTAAAACGATTCAGTTTTATTACTTAATTGTGTCTTTCCATTTTTTATTCAATTACATTATAATAAAGGAATTGATGGTAAGTATTCTGCTGCTAGTTATGTTATCATTTGATCCTATGTCTTATTGTTTGTCACATTGGCTTTATTAGTATTATTCTTTCAAAAGCTGTTTATTTCACTTTATTTTCTCTTTTTATTTTTAATGATTTCCTACTTCATGTATCTCCTATGCTTGGCATAGCTATTTCACTAATTATTGTTTTGCAGGCCAGGGGACACACACAATTTCCAGGTTCACACCCAGTTTCTCTCAACAGGTTCTGTCTATCTGAACCATTAACTTATTGTGATTTGATATGTTAATTTGATTATACATTAAACTTGTAGGCTGCTTTTTATTTTGCTACTGTACTTGTATTTGTTGCTTTGATCCATTATATGCTTGTGCATAGTGCTTTGCATTATATTGCTAATGTGCATTCTTTTACTTTGTCTAGAAAAATGATTAATGCATGACATTGAGGATAATATAAATATTTCTTTCCATAGTTTTGTCCAGTGGTTAATTTTCATGGGACCTTTAATTATATCCTGGCATTTCTCTTGTTTAAAGATTTAATATAACTAACTAGTTTATACCCTATCTATCAGTTGCATATAAAATAGGTAAGGGAATTATTTCTTAAATGCCTCCATAATCTACCAGAAAATTAAATCCATCATGTTTATACTTTATATAACTTTTTTGTATCATCGTTTGTGGGAGGAGGGTGACGGCAAGAGGCAACCAATCATTTGTAATCTCTTCAAATAAATCAGATTCGGCATAGGAGGTTTGGATAGTTGACAAACATAAATTTATCTCCAAATTTTTGTTGCTTAATTTTTTGCCAAGTGTTTGGTTAACGTGAGTAAACAAATAAAAATAGGGTTTTCCTAACAAGTGCCCTAAGGGAATTGATTAAGGAGCATTAAATACCCCCTATAAATGCTTCTAATAATTTAAAAAAGCAATAAACATACCCTATAAAAACTAACGTACCCTAGTGCCAAAAGGCTCCTTGTTGCGTGAATGTATAGGCCTATGTGGGAGGAGGGTCATTGTTCACAACCTTCCCCTTGTTTATTCAAAGAGACTGTTTCTATATTCAAATCCGTGACCATAAAATACACCCTGTAAATGCCATAAAAATAATGCTTATTAATCTGTATTAATTACTTACTCTCTATCACGCTGTTAATTTAATAATTTATGAGTTTCAAGACCTTAATTGATTTTACATTATATATAATTATTTTTATTCCTTAATATTTGGCCAAAGGGAA
Source organism: Glycine tomentella (assembly GCA_007407185.1). Classification (NCBI taxonomy): domain Eukaryota; kingdom Viridiplantae; phylum Streptophyta; class Magnoliopsida; order Fabales; family Fabaceae; genus Glycine; species Glycine tomentella. The sequence goes on along the minus strand of PYAF01005852.1, from coordinate 595,410 downwards.
AATCCATAAACTAAATCTCTTGTTTTTGTTGTTGTATCAACAATTAAATCTCTTGCTAAAATTGTAATTTATTTAAGCACCATTTAAGATTTGTGAATTACTAGTTGTTTTGATTTCACAACACTGTTCCTTATTAATCTGACAATTGTTTCCATAATTTGATAAAATTTGGTTATGTTGGCATGCAGGGATAATTTGCAATTGTTACGACAACGCTATTACTATGCAACATGGAAAGCAGATGGTACAAGATATATGATGCTAATAACAATGGATGGATGTTACTTGATTGATAGAAATTTTAATTTTCGAAGGGTCCAAATGAGGTTTCCTTGCCGAAGTACAAATGATGTGCGTGTACTACTTTATATTTGAAATTTCTAAAAATGTTAGTTAGAGCTGATTTAATTTTAATTCATAAAGCTGGATCCTTTCTTTGGTTCTTAACTCATTTTGGTGGGTCCTATTATGCCATATCAGATTTAACAACAAATACTTTTTACTCCAATAATGAAACACCTAAGAACTTAAAATAGTATTACTGGTCATAACCAGCAATGCCACCATCATATGAAAACTCCACATCCTACCCGATTTTGTGAACTTTGCTGCATAAGCATTATTTCTATTTACCATTGGTGTTCTCCTTCATTTGGGCTGAGGAGAAGTTTCCAATGACTTTAGAAGTTCGCCATTTGTAACAAGCTTCATGCTTATGATCTAGACTGGTCATATAGTGGGAGTGTTATATGTAGCACATAGGCAAATACCTTCACCAACCGTAGTTATGATGAATGATTTAATTAGCATGGGATTAGGCTGTAACATAGCTACTTATTGGCTCTTAATGAGCTCCTTGATTAACTGTAGTTATACTATGAATAAGAGATCAGTGATCAACCTAGAGATATACAATTTTTCTCAATCTTAAGATCTCTTTTTACATTAATGATGCACAAACTAATAATGTTTTCTTTGGGTTCTAAGGGTTTGGGCGAGAAGACCCACCACTTCACATTACTTGATGGTGAGATGGTTATTGATACATTGCCAGATTCACAGAAGCAGGAGAGAAGATACCTTATATATGATATGATGGCAATCAACCAAGTGTCAATAATAGAGGTTTGGTTTATATGTAATTGGCTAATTGCACAAATTAATAATGGATGATCTCTTTTCTGTTTTAAACTAATACTGATTCATACATTGGGGATAGGAAAATCACTTGTCTGCAGTTGCAATTATCTTTAACTTGTATCACACTATTGGAAAATACTAAAAAAGTAAAAATTGTAAATGCTGCCCAATTCTTTTCTTAATGTCAAGATCCTGTGCCCGTCTATATAATTTCTCACTGTCTTTTGAGAACTGGCAGATGAATTTAAACTAATGTCCCACTAGATTGTTTGACTTTACTTATTGTAGTGAGATAAACTACACCTTTTTTTTGTATTATAATATATTTATTTTTTCTTTCTCTTTTTAATTTAGGTTCATATTTTTAAAAGAAATTACAGAAATTTCGCTATAATAGTATAATCAAGGTCTATTCTAATAAAAATTGCTCATATCATGGACAGAATTACTAGTAAAAAACATTATGTGACTGTTGGGTGGATATCATACTATCAGTTTTTAAGTATATTATGGGATCAATATTACAAATTGATGGTGAAATTAACGAAGATGAACTTATTAAAGGGATCTCATTCTCATGGTGAGTAATATCTATGAGAATTTGGATTTTAACCAAGCTTAATGACGTGTGATCTGTGTAGTTGACTTCCCCTAGTGGGATGGGATAAGGCTATTGTTGTTATTGTTTTATCTGCGTCTAGTTCCTTTAGGTTCATCAAGGCGTCACTTATGAGTGACTCCTTTGAAAGCTCTAAATAAGGTCAATAAAGGTTGAATGGCCAATATGTATTGGTTGTAGTATTGAATGCACATTTTCATTTGTCAAATGACTTTATCTAAGAAATGCTATGGTGAAATTTTGAGCGAGGCTTTTGTGGATAACCTTGGTTTGATGAATTATAATTTGAAATGTTTGTATAGTTTTTCATTTTTATTCTACTTGTATATGCTATTTTCTCTGTTTTATTTCTTGTCATCCTGAGTCTTTGATATGAAGTTTTTGTAGTTGTGAATGATTATTGTTGATTTATAGCTCAAACTTGGTGCAGCGTCCCTTCTATGAACGGTGGAAGATGCTTGAGAAAGAAGTGATTGAACCTAGGAATCACGAACGACACAATATATATCAGAGCAGAAATCCTTACTATAGATATGACCTGGAACCATTCAGGGTATGAATCTCTAACCTTAAGTGGTCATAAAATACTTTAAGCTTCACTTCATTTTCCCCTTGGGGCTTCACTATTAATATGTTTGCAATGTTGTTTAGGTGAGGAGGAAAGACTTTTGGTTGCTCTCTACTGTTACAAAGCTTTTAAAGGAATTCATTAAAAGACTCTCACATGAGGCAGATGGTCTCATATTTCAGGTGGGTTGTGATTAATGATCCCTTTCAATGTACTGAACATGGGAAAGGGATTTTTCTGTTCTGTACCTAGCTGGCAAGTCACCTTTTTTTATTTTCTTTTCTGTTTTTCTGTTCCCTTTTTTTTGCTGTTTATGATAATGGATGCCTTTGTGGCTGAAATGTGAGGTTTGATAAACAATTTGGGAAAGAAGGGGACCAGTGTACCTAGACTACCTCATAGGTCAGGCACATGGTCCATTCCTTCTTCCAAATCCTTGTTAAAGAACATAGTGTTTTTTTCTGCTTTGTTTTGCTATTGGACTCAATGGAGGTTGTTACTGACAATATTGATTACCAGGGTTGGGATGATCCTTATATACCACGTACTCATGAAGGACTCTTGAAGTGGAAATATGCTTATCTGAATTCAGTTGATTTTCTTTTTGAGGTAGTATGGCCATTTACCACCTTATTTCATATGGTGTTGGGGTATCACTTGTGATATCTCTTGGTCAGTTATAGTTTGTTGTTTGATGCAGCCAACTAATTTGTAGTTGCTTAAGTTGACAGGTTGATGGTGATCGTGAGCTACTTTTTCTCAATGAGCGTGGAAAGAAGAAAGTCTTGGAAGGGAATAGGGTTGAATTCACAGGTCAGACAAAATTTTATCTTATTCTGTTTAACTCATTCTATATTTGATAGATACAATTTTTTATTTTATTTTTAAAAATGGTGTGCTTTGTAAAATGGGAAATCTATATAGTCCGAGTCATACTATTATTTGTTATTGAGTGTGACACATGTTTATATTGTAGTTGAGATTGGCAATTTTCGTAACAATAACCAATATGTTACCCCCCACAAAAAGCAAAAAGTGGGTTGCAGAAAGAAGTTCTTATCAATTTTTTTTGGGATAGTGCTTTAGTAAAACACTATTTGGTTAATATTTTGTCCTCTTTTGTGATAAATTTGTTATTGTCTTGTTTTGTAGAGTCTGTATTTTCTAGTCTATATCTTGTTTGTTTCACTGGTTGCAATTGCTTGCTGAAAACTTGAACTCTGCAGATGGTTCAGATCCCTCACTTTATTCTGGAAAGATAATTGAATGTTCTTGGGATTTTGACAAACTGGAATGGAAGTATATGCGAATCAGAACAGATAAATCAACTCCAAATGAGTTTAATACTTACAGGAAGGTCTAATCCCAACTCCTATTTTCTAATTTCTCCTCTCTTAATCTGTGCTTGGCTTCAGCCATTTACTCATTCATTGTAGGTGATGCGAAGCATAAGAGATAACATCACTGAGGAAGATTTGTTGAATGAAATAAGTGAGATAATTCGCCTTCCCATGTATGCTGACCGGATCAGAATTGATAGTAAAGCGAATCAGCATGCTAATGTCGCGAGGCGAAGGTGATTTGGTGGTGGTTAGATCAGATCAGGGACTTTTATGCCTTCAATCTTTTCATTGGTGGTAGTGGGTGACATCAAGTTAAAACAAAATCTAGTGTATCCGCTGATATTTGTCTCTGGGATTTGAATGAAATTGTATTGGTTTTGGCTATGTATTTTAGCCATCAACCAAAAGTTGCTTATATTATGTAATTAGTTAATCCTTGCGGTAAGTATTGCTGTGCTGTTGAGCTGTATGGTGCAGTTAGTATGGCTCAAATTCCGGCCTGAATCCGTTGCCTATGGTTGTCCAGATCAAGAGAGTTAGGTTTAGAATCTCAAATCTCAGTGTATATTATCAATTTTCTTTTAGTGATTCTAAGTTGTTCAAAGGGTAGCCGTTTCTTAGAGTCAAGTTCCATTACATGGGTAGAATTTCCCCTGTATGTGAATATTAATTTGAGTAGTAGTAACAAGCCTTCCATTCTCTCTAATGTTCTGTGGATGTGGAAGATATCATGCGTTTAGGCTGTGTCATCAGTGCCCCGAATCAGATTGTTACTTAGCATGTTTGACTGTACCCCAGTCACTGCTACTCATTCTACTAGTAGCTCTGGAAATCTACCATGGAAGGATGAGGAAGGTGGCAACTGTGTGAACTGTTTGGCAGTGGTGAAAATGTGTTAAGGTTCAGATAAATGGATGTGGAAAGAAACCAGTGTTAATTTGCTAGCCTCATTTTCATGATGAATGACTAAATTAAGAATATTTGCAACACCAAACCCCATGTAACAGTGAAATTTCATTTTTTTCAATGATTCTTTATACACCTGAACTTTGCTTTACAGTTCCATTACTTTCGTATTTTCATTTCTGAAAATTGTCTGTTTACGCAAACGGAAGAAATTGATCACTTAGTGTTTCTAAAAGGAAAAGAAAAGAAGAAACGCACCACTGGGTTATGTACACCTGGTGTTCACTTGAACTAATAATTACTTAGAAATATAATATATAACATTATCGTTGAAGGAGATGCTCCAGCAATTGTTACCTCCTTCTCATATCTTTTTATGTTTAAGGTTATTGTACATGGATTAAAAAATATTGGCTTAAATATGTTGGAGATCCTTGAAATATATCTGAATTTTACAATTGATTTTTGGAATTTTTTCGCTTCTCATTTGATCCCTGAAACTTCTAAAGTTTTGTGAAAGATCTTTGTTATTAGTCTCCTATAACGTGATGATGTGTCCGTTAGTTGAACATGTCATCAATACATGTATGAAGTCACGTTAGATGTCCAAATGTTTCAACTACACTATCTCCTCCTTCGCCATCTCTTCCTCCTCTACCACCTTCGTCACTGTTACTAGCTTCCTCATCTCCCCTTCCTTCCACGGCTCCACTGGTATCGTTCTCCCTTCTTCCCCCTCCTCGGTTGGTTCTCTGCTCATTGTAGCACCCGTCTCTGCCCCTCCATTTTTATTTATTTTTTACATTTTTCTTTCTCCCTTTGTCCTCTTCTCCGTTGCTAGTCACATCAACATCATTCATGGCCAGGTGCGGCATCCCGCAAGGTTTTTCCTCTTCACGACAGTAAATGCAAACACATCGATGTAGATTGACTCCTTCTGTTTCTTGCTCTACATCTTGTATTCCCATCAATGGAAAAGATTGAACATCACGACGACATTTTCTTCGACATTGATTCTTCCTGCATGTGAGATGTTATTGGGCATTGGAGTTTTCTAAAAATGGGTTTTTGACTGAGGGTTTGCCTTTTGCAAAACAACCAGATTGACAATAGGGAGGTAGAGTAGGAGAACCGTGGCGTTAGAACAACTTGATCTGGTGAGCATAACGTCATTCCGTCGTCACCACATGTATTTCAAAGCCTTTGCCCCCAACCGGAGCACCTGCCAAAGAATGATATGGCAAACTGCAAATGTGAAGAGGCAATGACTCTATTCATACCTCTAATTAAAAATCGTATTTTCACCCAAACAAATATTTTAAAGATCTAAGAACACATCTTGATGAAACTATAGGAGTTGGTGAGCTGAAGGGGACAACAAAAAAAAGGAGAAAGAAAATAGTAAAAAACAATTGGGGTGGGTGAAGAGCCAGTCGAAGAGAGGAGGAGGTGGGGAGGGAGGAGGGGAGGACGGTGCCGATGGAGTTCACGCATTTGGACGTCGACAATGCAGTTCACTAGTTTGGATGTCTGACGTGTCTAACTAACAGACATATCATCACATTTTGGACGAGACTAATGGCAAGGACTCCCACAAAACTTTTGAAGTTTCAATGATCCAACAAGAAACAAATTTTTTTTAGGGATCAATTGCAAAATTCGGGTATATTTCAAGGATCTCCAACATATTTAAGCCAAAAATATTTAATTGACCTAAAATTTAAAATGTTCTTATTTAATTCCTTGATCTTTGATGTAATCTTGTATCACTAGTAGTGAGCATTAAATAATGATATATTTGAGAAAGATGAATTAATTAGACTTTAAACTTCTAAAACATCAAATGGTTTGAAAAAACAAAGAAGCTAAAACATCAAAAAGATATAAGAATGACAAAAACTAAACTTCTTGAACGTTATTAGGGAGCATCTCCTTCAACGATTATGGGACAACATGAATTAAACATATGAGGATAGAACAAAAACTCAACTTTTCATTATTCAAAAAATCATGGGATAACTTTTTATCACAAATACAAAGTATTTAAAAGACACACGTACCTACATATCTCTTATTTTCCCCTCATGTTTTCTCTATAGAAACACAAATATAAAATTTGAATCATTGCATTTGAATTTCCATTACCTATTAATTTCAATAGTCTTATCATGTCATGTATTTTGAATATTGAATCATAAGACAAATCAGGATCCTCAATAATTTTGATTAGATATAAATAATTACAAAAGTTAAAAGTTGCATATAATATGCAATCCGACAAACACATTGTACCTATGTTTGATAGATTAGAAAGAGACGAACAAATGTTAAATTCTGATGAAGCATTTAAGACTTCATTTAATACTTTGTTTTGAGATTCATTTTGCAGGAAATGTCTTAGAAACATTGTGATGAGGATTCGTTGAAGTCCAAAGAAGTAAGAGAACAATCAAAGTTTTAAAGTTCAACATCTCAAAAGACGTGTTTGCTACTACTGCTATGACATACCTGCTATGAGCAAAAACACATTGACTTATGCTAAAGTGTGCTTCAAGAAAGCTAAAGAGAATGATGTTTTAGCATGGAGAGGATGTGCAATGATTGCCCAAATGGACAATTGTTCAAACAAAAGCCTTCAACATAGTAAATAAAGTTGTTTAGAAATAACAAACACTTGCTGAAGATAACATACAAATACAAGACATTTTGAAGAGTTCGAGTTATGAACCAACACGCTAAAAATTCAAATCTGTGTATTCTCTTCTTCAAGCTCTTTCTTTGTAAATTCTGAAATTGTAAAAGCTCTCAAAACACTTTGTATGTCTTGAGAGAAAAGACTAAGTGTTTCATTTATATAATTGTCTTTGAGACATTAAGATCAACTCAGTGAACAAATCAATAACAACAACAAATCTTTTGATTAAGATTTGTTTAGAGCCATAGTGACTTGGTAGAAAAAAAAAGACTAGGTGCAATTTAAGCTTTAGGATAAGCTTAGTTTGGTAAGAGCCAGAAGTGGTAGCGAACAATACTTGTAACTTTGGTTAAAGTTAATAGAACTTGGTGAACTCTTTTTGTCTTATAACTTTTGTTTTAAATTGACCAATAACTTGAATCTGATTTTGTTTTGAAAAAAAATATTTTTATAAAATTTGTTGACATCGTTTGATCGTACCTTTTCAGAAAAAGTACATTATCTGCTTTTAAAGCTATATCAGATGATAACTTTGATTTTCAAAGAATGTTTAGAAAAATTTTAAAATACAATTCAATCCCCTTTTTGTGATATTTGTCTTTACATTGAATTCACATATCTATTAGTTGCAACAACTTCATCAAACAATATACATGATCAAAAAAATATCTCATAACTCAAGTATTTATCATGTGTTGTTCTCTTTATCCTATACTATAGTGTGTATCAAACACAAAGTATGTATCATGAATTGCTTTAAAAGAGATGAAATTTCGTTGATTTGGTGGATAGAGAATTCTCTTACACTTTTTTTTTTTTTTTTATATAAATCACATGTATTCTCTTACATTTTTAATCCCTGTAGATGCTTTACTCGAATTATTTCAATAAAATGAGTTTTTTTTTAAAGTACAAGGAGGAAAAATGTGTCCTTTCATATAGTCAATTTTTTGTTTTAAAAAATATTTTTTTTTATACTTTTCAATATAAGATATTTCTAACACTCTTATTTCTGGCCATGAATATTTCATATCAACATCATGATGAATAATATATACACACACGGGCTCTATCGCGCCTGTTTGTCGGAATTTTCATTGTCTTATTGCGTCAAGAATTAATATACTACAATAATTTCTAATTACAATTTCTGAATTTTGTTCAATGAATGACACACTCCATATGGAAAAATTAAAAACAAACTAGAAAGCACAACTAAAAATAAAAATAATTAATTGTCATAGGCAAACCGTAATAATCTTGGCTTTGAAAAAATATTCTCCATCCCCCCTTTTTTTTTCATAAATTGTCTTCTTGTTGACAATCACAATTCTAAGTGCATATCCCATAAAAGACATGTTAAATTAATTAAAACAGTAATTAGTAACAAAAAAAGGAAACAAAATATAGAAAGATATGTAAGAATGAGTTAAAATAAAAAAATGAGGATAAATACATAAAGTAATAAGAAAGACTGGAGGAGAAGGATCGTGAGAGAAAAAAATGTGTTATGTATCAAAATTCTTGTCATTGAGGGAAACGCCTTTGATCAAAATTGTAGAAAGAATGAATAATGTGTTGGGAAATACCAAGAATAAATTTCCCTCTCTATGTGATTAAGATGGACAATAAGAATGTGAAGATGTGTCCCTATATCAGTTTGCTAGCTGTCAAGATTAGTTATAAACAAGTTTCTGATAAGTTAGTTGGTGGCCAACAACTAACTGTTTTTCAGCTTCCTGTTTTAGTTTATATTCTTGATAGCTAGTGCTCATTTATTGCAATATATAGAGAGGTAGCAATGTGATCACTGCAGTAGTGTGAAGGACAATAATCACATAAGAGGAAGATTGGAGTGTATGAGAGAGATATAGTGAGGCTTGGTGATCTTGGATGTTGTTAACTAAATAGTGAAAGAATCAAGCAAGATTCTATTGTACACAGAGATCTTTGTAACTATTTCTCTATAGTAGATAGGTTTTGCTTCTTTTCCCGTGGATGTAGGTCCTTGTGCCTGAACCACTTAATTGCTTGTGTTCATCTTCTACCTCTTATCTTTGTTTGCTTCAAATCTATTTTCTGGTTTAGCTACTGCAAGCTTGTTGTTCTGTTGCTATGTTTTTTTTTTCTTGTTTTCGTGTAAAATCTATTGCAGGTTTTTTAACCATAGCAATTGGCGTAGTCTGTGGGAAAAAGAGAAGAAGATCATTCATGGGTTCAACCAAGTTTGACATTGAAAAGTTATCTGGGTCAAATGATTTTGGCTTGTGGAGAATCAAGATGCAAGCAGTGTTGATACACCAAGGATTGGGTGATGTTTTGAAAGGTGAATCTTCTCTCCCTGCAACAATGTCTGAAAGAGAAAAGAAAGATTTAAATGAAAAGGCAAAGAGAACAATAATCTTGTGTCTTGGAGACAAAGCTTTGAGGGAAGTAGCAAGAGAACCAACAGCTGCAACAATTTGGTTGAAGCTGAAATCTCTCTACACGACAAAGTCAGTGGCAAATCAACTTTTCTTGAAACAACAACTCTATTCTTTCAAGATGACAGAGGAAAGAACGTTGTCAGATCAAATTGCTGAATTTAACAAGATTCTTGATGATCTTGTGAATCTTGAAGTGAAGATGAAGGATGAAGACAAAGCTTTAATGTTGCTTAATGGACTTCCAAGTAGCTATGAGCATTTTAAGGATGCTATGCTGTTTGGAAGGGATTAAACCATTTCTCTTGAAGAAGTGCAGTCGTCAATTCGAACTAAGGAAATGCAAAGGAAATAGGAATAAAAAACTGATAGCAATGCAGAAGGTTTGAATGTGATGAAGGGCAGATCAGAAAAGAGGAGCTCTAAGTCAAATAAGCACAGATCAAAATCCAGAAATCAATCTTAAAGCAAGTTCAAATGTTTCCACTGTCACAAGAAGAGACATTGCCTTGAAAGGAGAGGAAAGGATTGAAAGAAATATCAAGAATTAGGAGATGTGGACATTGCTTAAGTAGAGTATGAAATTGCTGATGTTCTGGTTGTCTCAAACTTTGAGATTGAGAAGGATTGGGTTATGGATTGAGGTTGTACCTTTCATGTGTGTCCAAGGCGTGAGTACTTTGAATCTCTGATTTTGAATCAACGTGGAGTAGTGCTGCTAGGAAACAACAAGCCATGTAAAGTCCAAGGCATGGGTTCAGTTAGATTGAAAATGTTCAATGATCAAGAAACACTCTTGACAGGTGTACGGTATGTACCTGAAATTAAAAGAAACTCGATTTCTATCAGCATGTTTGATGCTTTAGGATACACTACACAAATTGAACATGGCATGATGAAAATATTTAAAAATTCTATGATGATTGCTAAAGGAATTAAAATGAATGGTTTGTATATCCTAGATGGTTCTATTGTTATTGCACAAGCTACCGTTGCTAGTCAAAATCAGCATGATAAAACCTGCTTATGGCATATGAGGTTAGGACATGTTAGTGGAAAAGGTTTACTTGAACTAGCAAAACAAAATCTTCTTAATGGTGATAAAATAGAAAAACTGCATTTTTGTGATTATTGCATTTTAAGAAAAGCTAAAAGAGCTAGTTTTGGAGTAGGTGTGCATACTGTACACAGACCTTTTGAATATGTTCATTCTGATCTTTGGGGTCCAACAAGGACCATAACTTATGATGGTTGTTCTTATTTTTTTGTCTATAATTGATGATTACTCTAGAAGAGTTTGGATCTACGCCCTTAAAAATAAAAGTGACACTTTTTGGAAAATTTAAGGAATGGTATACTCAAATGGAAACAAAGCTTAAATGTTTGAGAACTGACAATGGCCTATAGTTTGTTTCAGAGCAATTCAATGAGTTTTGTAGGAAATTAGGAATCTAAAGGCATAAAACAGTGACTAACACTCCTTAACAGAATGGCTTGGCAGAAAGAATGAACAGAACCATCCTGGAAAGGGTCAGATGCATGTTATTAAGTGCAGGTTTACCAAAAAGTTTTTGGGGAGAAGCTGTTACAACTATTGCCTACTTAATCAACAGATGTCCTTCTTCAGCATTAAGTTTTAAAACACCTATGGAACTTTGGAGTGGAAAACCAGCAGATAACTCAAATTTGAGAGTGTTTGGGGCTTTAGCTTTTGCACATATCAAGCAAGACAAGCTTGGGACTAGAGCTATCAGATGTGCTTTTATAGGATATCCACTTGGAATCAAAGGGTACAAGCTTTGGAGGATGGAACCTGGTGAACCAAAATGTATCATTAGCAAAGATGTTATTTTTGATGAAACCAGGATAGCTATGAAGGCTAAGGATCAACAACAAGCTAGCAGTCAAGGCAGCAACTTAGATAATGCTGAAGTTGAGGTGGAGCTACCAACACAGAGTGTTCAAGTTGAGGAAACTGAAAATGATCAGCAACTTGAACCTACAGTTAATGATAACAGCTTGGCTAGAGACAGAGTTAGAAGAAACATTGTGCCTCCAAGAAGATATGGACAAGCTGATCTGATTTACTTTGCATTGACAGTTGCTAAAGAAATTCAAGCTACTGAACCTAGAAACTTCAAAGAAGATTTGAATAACAAGGAAAGTGAAGAATGGATCACAAGCATGGAAGAAGAAATGCTTTCTCTTGAGAAGAACAAAACCAGGATTTTAGTTGATCCACCAAGAAATCAAAAAGTGATAGGGTGCAAATGGATATTCAAGAGGAAAGAAGGTGTTCAAGGTGGTGAAAAGGCAAGATTCAAAGCAAGACTTGTTGCAAGAGGTTTCTCTTAAGTTGAAGGAGTTGATTTCAAAGAAATTTTCTCACCTGTTGTGAAGTATTGTTCCATCAGAATATTGCTGGCCATAGTGACTTAGTTTGACCTTGAATTGGAGTAGTTAGATGTAAAAACTGCTTTCCTTCATGGAGACCTTGAAGAAACCATATACATGCAGCAACCTGAAGGTTTTGTTAAGGTAAGTGGGAAGGTCTGCTTGTTAAGAAAATCCTTATATGGCCTAAAGCAAAGTCCTAGGCAATGGTATAAGAGGTTTGATGACTTCACGATGATGATGAATTTTCAAAGATCCAACTATGATAATTGTGTGTATATTCTGAAAAGAGATGAAGATGCACTTTTGTATTTGCTGTTGTATATTGATGATATCTTATTGGCAAGTTCTAGCATGGATCAAATTGACAGGCTCAAGGATAAGTTGAGCTCTGAATTTGAAATGAAGGAACTTGGGAAGGCTAAGAGGATACTAGGAATGGACATCAACATAAATAGATCAAAAGGAGAACTTTTTCTGTCACAGCAAGGCTATATGAAGAAAGGTGTGATAAATTTTAGAATGCATGAGTCTAAACATGTCTCAACTCCTTTGGGGCAACATGACAAGCTAGCAGCCAAGGATGCACCAAAATTTGATGAAGAAAGAAAAAAGATGGCATTAATTCCTTACTCTAATGGAGTGGGAAGCATTATGTATGACATGGTTTGCAAAAGACCAGATTTAGCCTATGCTGTCAACATGGTTAGCAGGTTCATGGCAGACCCATGACCAGCACATTGGGGAGCTTTGAAATAGATTTTCAGATATCTAAATGGTTCATTATCTTCTGGTTTAAAGTTCAAAAAGAAGATGAAGAATGAAGAACCTATCAAAGGTTACACATATTTTGATTTTGCTGGTAACATTGATACCAGGAAATCCTTATCAGCTTATGTGTTTACCTTCTTTGGCACTGCTGTTGGATGGAGGTTTGTCCTTCAATCAGTTGTGGCTTTATCTTCAACAGAGGATGAGTTCATTGCTCTTACAAAAGCTGTTAAGGAAGCTAGATGGATCAAAGGGTTGGTAGGTGAACTTGGGATAATTCAAGACAGTGTTACTATTTTCTGTGATAGTCAAAGTGGAATTGAGTTTTCAAAACATCAAGTTTACCATGAGAAATCCAAGCACATTGATGTCCGACTACACTTCATTCGAGATGTTATTGAAACCAAGGAGGTTTTGGTTGAGAAGATTCCAACTGAAGAAAATCTTGCTGATGCTCTTACCAAATCTGTACCACAATCAAAGTTCAAGCATTGCTTGGACTTGATTGGATTTTGTGAAGAGTAAAGATGTTGTGAGGAGAAGAAGCAAATTGTAATGTAGTGACAATGTGGAGGATTGTGAAGATGTGTCCCTATATCAGTTTGCTACCTGTCAAGATTAGTTATAAACAAGTTTATGATAAGTTAGTTGGTGGCAATAACTAACTATTTTTCAGCTTCCTGTTTTAGTTTTTATTCTTGATAGCTAGTGCTCCTTTATTGCTATATATAGAGAGGTAGCGGTGTGATCACTGCAGTAGTGTGAAGGACAGTAATCACATAAGAGGAAGATTGGAGTGTATGAGAGAAATAGAGTGAGGCTTGGTGATCTTGGATGCTGTTAACTACACCGTGAAAGAATCAAGCAAGATTCTACTGTACACAGAGATCTTTGTAACTCTTGCTCCATAGTAGATAAGTTTTGCTTCTTTTCCCGTGGATGTAGGTCCTTGTGAGTGAACCACGTAATTGCTTGTGTTCATCTTCTACCTCTTATCTTTGTTTGCTTCAAATCTATTTTCTGGTTTAGCTACTGCAAGCTTGTTGTTCTGTTGCTATGTTTTTTTTTTCTTGTTTTTGTGTAAAATCTGTTGCAGGTTTTTTAACCATAGAAATATATCAAGAGAGTAAGAGAAGAAGAACAACATCAATAAATTTTTAATGTAGAAATCCCCCTCAGTATGAAAGGAAAAAATCATAGGACCAAGTCCAGAAAAAAATATCTCCTCTATGAAGTAGGATTACTATGATATCAATCTCACCCAATACGATGATTTACAATATTTTTCAAACACTCATCAAGTATGGTGAAAATGTAACTCTCTTTTCTTGAAAAGGATTACAAAAAACTCTCACTTTATCACTCTTAAATGATCTCACTTGCTTGTTTGCAACAACTCTTCACAAGCCCCCATTTATATAATGGAGGGATATGACTTCTCCCAAGAGTGATAAGTAAATGTAAATTAATTTTCATATTTCCAAGAACCCTTGAAAATATTATCTCCATTTTTCTTAGATGAATGTGATATCATCAAGAGTCAAAGATGAAATTCCAAAACCTTAGAATCTCCACATTTTATTTTCCATAAATGTGATGTTATTAAGATTTGTTGAATGTGGTGCTCCATAATTATGGTGGGATTACTGTTGGAAAATACCAAGAATAAATTTCCCTCTCTATGTGATTAAGATGGACAATAAGAAAATAAATTAAGAGAGTAAGAGAAGAAGAATAACATCAAGAAATCTTTAATGTGGAAAATCCCCTCAATATGAAAGGGAAAAACCACAAGACCAAGTCCAAAAACAAATATCTCCATTGTGAAGTAGGATTACAATGATCTCAATCTCACCCAATAGGATGATTTACAATATTTCCCAAACACTCATCAAGTATGGTGGGAATATAACTCTTTTCTTAAAGAGGATTACAAAAAACTCTCACTCTGTCACTCTTGAAGGATCTCACTTGTTTGCTTTCAACAACTCCTTACAAGCCCTCATTTATATAGTCGAGGGATATGACTTCTTCCAAGAGTAATAAATGGATGTAAATTAATTTTCATATTTTCAAGAATCCTTGAAAATGTTATCTCCATTTTTCTAAGATGAATGTGATATCATCAAGACTCAGATGAAATTCCAAAACCTTGGAATCTCCACCTTTTATTTTTCATGCATTTGATGTTATCAAGATTTTTTGAATGTGATGTTCCATAATTATGGAGGGGTTTCCAACAAAATACAACAACACTAAAATAATAAGAAGAAAAAAACACAAGTATGGATTGGGAGAAAAAAAAACTAGAAGCAATAATTAATAATCATCAAGGATGAAATTCCAAGTATACATTTAATAATAAGAACAATAATTTCATAAAAGCAAAACAAATCTCCATCCCTTATCCTTGTACAAATTAAATAACCTACTCGACAAACTGAATAGTCAAATTCACAGCCAAGTTGAAACAAAAGAAGAAGAAAATAATTAGAGGGAGAAAGCGACGAAACGGTTGCTAAAGAAAAAGAAAATTAGAGTGAATTGAAAAAAATATATAGAGTGATTGAGAGAGAGAAGAAGAATAGTACCGAAAGAGAAGTAAGGAATCAGATAGTTGGGAGTAACTTTTATTCACAAGAGAATGGGTATAAGTGAGAGAAATAAACAAAATTGACTCAATGAAAATAGAGACTATTCAAAGATTTTTCATTTTTTATTTTCTATTTGTACTAATTGTTGTTATTTTTGGTTTTAAACAATTAAAAATACTTGAAAGTAAAATGAGTAAATAAAAGTGGAGACTAAAGAGTAATTATATGTATCATATCTATTGTTATATAGATATTTGTACATGTTATTTTTGTTTTAATCATGCAAAGAAATTTGAGGATAAAATAAACAAATAAATGGGGAAAGCCGTTACAATGTACATGTATAATTTTTTAAAAGAACCTATCTCCCATATTGAGTCCGATTGAAACTGATGTACCTACTTCTTAATAAACTGCACTGTAACTCTAACGCCCCCTCTCTCCATCACCGTCAACTCTCGCACTCTTGCAGATCGAACGCACCCAAAGAAACCCTGCTACTGCCACCGCGCTAGCTAGGGTTTCATTCCACAGTAGATGACATGAAACCGTGCTCGCGGACAAATCCTCTTCTT
Organism: Glycine tomentella; assembly: GCA_007407185.1. NCBI lineage: Eukaryota > Viridiplantae > Streptophyta > Magnoliopsida > Fabales > Fabaceae > Glycine > Glycine tomentella. The sequence continues at coordinate 579,382 of PYAF01005852.1, read as the reverse complement.
CTTTTGCTCTCTCTGCTACTTCTCCACAACATCACATTCGTTCTCTCCGATGATTCCAGCAAGAAAAACACCTTCCGCGAGCGCGAAGCCTCCGACGACTCCCTCGGATACCCCGAAATGTAACACTCTCATTCATTCATTGCTTTCATCATATGATGCAATTAGCTTAATAGCTTTCGACTTTCAATTTTAAGGCTTGTCTGGTAACCTGTTTAGTTTTGGAACTGATCGGTTTTTCTACCGAGCTAGAGAAAATAATGCTTGTTTCTTTAAAATGTGCTGAAACAATCACATTTTTTGAATTAGGTGAAACTTAGATGTAATTGCCTAGGTGGTTTTAGTGGTTGTTCTTCGATCAGAATTGGAGTTTGACTCTGATAATATGAGGAATAAAGGTTTGTGTTAAAGGTTAGCATAGGTTATCGAGTTGAAACTCTAATTATAATAAGAGTATAAAACTCTAATTCATTCATTGCTTCCAACTCATACATTAGCTTAATGGCTTTCGATTTTATCGCTTGTTTGGTTACCTGTTTAATTCAGGAACGGATCACTTCTTCTACCGAGCAAGAGAAAATAGTTGTTATTTCTTTAAAATATTCTGAACCAATCACATGTTTTGATAATGACGAAACTAAGATATAACTGCTTAGGTGGTTTAGTGTTTTTCTCTAATGCAATTGGAGTTTGACTCTGATAATTTGCGTAATGAAGGTTTGTGTTAAAGGTTAACATAGGTATCGAGTAGAAATTCTATTTCTACTTAGAGATTAGAGAATGGAACACTAGTTCATACATTCGTTTCGTCTCATACATTAGCTTAATGGCTTTCGATTTTAAGGCTTGTTTGGTAGCCTGTTTAATTTGGAAGCTGATTGCTTTTTCTACCAAAAGTAATTGTTTATTTAGAATATGCTGAACAATCACACGTTTTGATTAGGATGAAATGAAATTTAGATGTAATTGCTTAGGTGGTTTTAGTGTTGTTCTCTAATAGAATTGGAGTTTGACTCTGATAACCTACTTAGCAATGGTTTGTGTTAAAGGTTGTTATCTAGTTGAAACTCTAATTCTAATTAGAGAATAATCCTATAAGGGTGTGTTTGATTTCCAATTTCAAAAACTGTTTTTAGTTTTCAAAATGCACCTAAACAAGGTTGCTCAGATAACTTTGAAGAGTAGTGCAAGGCACAAAGTAGAGTGTGGAATTGAGGGAGAAGTTGAACAAAATGAAAACTGAAAAAAGAAAATGAGAAAAATCTCCTAGCTATTTGGTTTTTAAAAAAATTGTTTTAGAAACAATTTTTTAAATTTAATAGATTTTGGATGATAAATTGATTGAGTAGTGTGAAATTGTTTTAGAAATTTTTTTTTATCACCAAAGACTTAGAAGGGAACCAAACAGGTCCTAAGTATTTGTAGAACTGTATATAAATTTTGTGCTTCTAATTACTCTTGATTTTTTTTTTCTGTTATGGGCGTGGTTAGAGATGAGGATGCACTTGTGAATTCAAAGTGCCCCAAGAATTTGGAGCTCAGATGGCAAACAGAAGTTAGTTCCAGCATCTATGCAAATCCCTTGATTGCTGATATTAACAGGTATTGTTTATGTGCTTTGCTTTTTGAGTGATTTGTGTTTGTGTGATTTTCATTTTGTTGAATGTCTGCCTTTTTGTTTTGCAGTGATGGGAAGCTTGAGATTGTGGTTCCGTCTTTTGTTCACTACCTTGAGGTTCTAGAAGGTGCCGATGGGGACAAAATGCCAGGTAAAAGAATGTGGGGTTTTACTATTTTTCTTATTGTGGTAGGCTTGAGTCAATGAGCTTGGGATATTTATAGAGGATAAACTATGTGCTCCTTCCCTTGATCAATTTTATTTTACTATGGTTTTATTGTAGATAAATTAAGGTTGATTGTATTTTATAATATGGAGGTAGGCTGTAGGCTGTAGGTTTGTGATTAAAAGAGGTTTAGCCTCAGAATAAATTTTGCAAGTTATATGAGAAATAATGTGATAGAACTGGACAGAGATGAAGAGAGAATAACGGATGTATTGAGAACTGGATCTTCCAACTCCTAATGCTATTACAAGTGATTTCGAGGATCACCAACCTCCTATTACTTTCTGAATCCCCTCCTAAACTCCCTACAACTTATTTATAGTTTCCCTCCTAACTGTTAACTAATAGTTAGTTGTAACTAACTATTAGTTACCCTAACAGAATTATTAACTAACAGTGTAACTAACTATTAGTTACCTTAACAGAAATATTAACTAACAGCTTTCCTGGAATACACATTACCCCATCTTCTACTTCTATCAATGCCCTCCCCTTCAAGATGGACCTTGTCCCCAAGGTCCAATTGAGGAAAAACAGCCTTCATTTCATCAACACTCTCCCAACTATCTTCATGATGTGGCAAGCCCTGCCACTTAATGAGTACCTCCTGTTGACCAGCTTCTGAAATTCTCTTTTGCATTACCTTCTCGGGTTGAACTTGAAGTTCTCAATTCTCATTCAGAGCCATAGGTAAAGGTTGAGGAGAACAAGCGAAATTAATTGCTTTCTTGAGTAATGAAATATGGAATACTAGATGTATCTTACTTCCGTCCGGCAGTTCCAGCTTATAAGCAACCTCTCCTATTTTCTGGGTTACCTTATATGGTCCATAAAACCGAAGACTCAACTTCTCATTTGGTTTCTTTGCCAAAGATTTCATTCTATATGGCTGCAACTTCAAAAAGACCCAATCGCCTACCTGAAAAATTAAATCTCTCCTATGCTTATTCGCATATCTCTTCATCTGATCTTAGGCTTTTAGCAAATTATTCCTCAATTCCTGCAGCAAATCATCTCTGTCCTTGCTCAGCTGATTAACCTCTTTCAATTTAGAAGGAATATCAGCTCCCTTGATCAATAGAGGTGGTTCTTGCCCATACAAAGCCTTGAAAGGAGACATTTTAGCAGAAATGTTGAAGTTGGTATTAAACCAAAATTCAGCCCAAGCTAAATGAGCAGACCATTGCTTTGGTTTGGTTCTAGTTAAGCACCTCAAATAAGCTTCCAAGCACCTATTAACCACCTCAGTCTGCCCATCTGTTTGTGGATGATAGGCAGTACTCATTTTTAGTTGGGTTCCTGCCTTTCTAAACAATTCCTTCCAAAAAAGACTCATGAATAATCTGTCTCTATCAGAGATTATAGAAGCAAGAAATCCATGTAATTTTACCACTTCTTTAATGGATAAAACAACAATCTCCTTAGCTGTATAGGGTTGACTTAATGCAAAAAAATGAGCATACTTAGTCAACTTATCCACCACTACTAGTATAGTGTCCTTACCTTGAGTTTTTGGTAAGCCCCCAATAAAATCCATGGATATATCAGTCCAGACCTTAGTTGGAATTGGCAAAGGCTGGAGTAGCCCTGCTGGAGTTAAAGTACTGGCCTTATTCCTTTGACATACTTCACACTCAGCTACATACTCCCTTATATTTTTCTTCATGCCTTGCCAAAACACCACACTAGCCACCCTCTTAAAGGTTCTAAAGAAACCTGAATGCCCTCCCACAGGAGAATCATGTAACTCTTTTAAAAGTAAAGGAATTCTAGAAGAATATCTGGGCAACACTAACCTGTCCTTGTAATACAATTTACCTCCATGAATGGCATAGCCTGGTTTCTCTGCTGTTTTAGTCAGAATTCCTTGATAAATCTCATATAATTGAGAGTCAGCTTGCATTTCTTCATCCCAATCAGCCCATTCTTCCTCCTGTACCATAGAAATAGCAGAAGAAGAAAACTGTCTGGAAAGTGCATCAACCACTATATTCTCTTTCCCTGGCCTGTACTAAATATCAAAATCATAACCAATCAATTTAGTGGCCCACTTAAATTGTTCTTCATTCAAAAGTTTTTGTTCATTCAAGAACTTCAAACTGTTTTGATCAGTTCTAATGAGTAGCTAAGGTGAGTACTTACAGATCTTATGTAACCAGAGAGAGAGGTAAAAGATTCTAAAGCTTATTCTAATCACTGGAATTGGCCTGTGCCTATTTTGCACCACTTCTGGAAGCTATTGTAGTAGCTGTAGCTTATGTAACATCTTACTTGAGCTACATGGTGCATTACACATGGTTAATGACATACCGTTAGAATATTAAATTGTTCATAATCTGAAGTAGTTGGTAAAGTTTTGTTTTGGTTGCCAGTTGCGTAACACAACCCTCAACTTTTGTCTGGGCTTGAGATATGTAAAAGTTGGCAATAAAATATAATGTAGCCACACGGGCTTAGGTGTTCTTTACACTGAAAGCAGATTTGACCTTGCATGTCCCCAGCACTTGTAACTTGTTAATAAGGCCTAGAATTCTTCATGGCTCCTGCTTAAGGAACGATAATAAATTACTATTGCTGCGTAAGGTGGTGGTGGGGAGGGAATACTGAAAGGGATCAATGTTAATGCACTGTTCAGACTTGTATAAACTGATTGTTAATGCTTAGGACCAAAGCTTGTCCTTATTATGATTGATTGATTAACTTAGGTTTGATTTTGAGTTTTATAAAAAATAATCTTCTGAACGGTTCTTAGGATGGCCTGCTTTCCACCAATCAACTGTGCATTCTAGTCCTCTTCTATATGACATTGACAAAGATGGAGTGAGAGAAATAGCTTTGGCAACCTACCATGGTGAAGTGCTGTTTTTCAGGTGACTTTTTTTCCTTTTCCATATTTTCAAAATTTTGCTTCCATTAACAATTACCCATTACTTGAGGTGCTTTTATCAAGGTTGTAATAAGTTACCAATTTTAGGGTTTCGGGCTATATGATGTCAGATAAGCTTGAAGTTCCGCGTAGGAAGGTGCTAAAAAAATGGTTTGTGGGCTTGGATCCTGACCCAGTGGACCGTTCTCATCCAGATGTTCATGATGACCAACTTGTCCAAGATGCTACTATCAAGAATTCTATGTCTCGTAAGTTTCTGCTTTGCTTACTACTCAAATCACTGTTGTGTAAGTGGGTTCAGAGATTCTCTTATTTTCATTATCAACCTAGTAAAATGGCTTTAATCACAGTCATAGGGTTCAACACTTGGCTTTAATCACAGTCATAGGGTTCAACCCTTGAGTACAATTTTGGGCTTCGTGTGTTGTAAAATGTACATTTAGTTAATTAATTAATTAATTTTATCTTTGTGTAATAATTCTCCTTGTAGAAATGAATGGAAGTAGACATGAAGCCAAATCTTCAGCTGCCACATCAACAGAAAACCACCTTGAGACAAAAAATTTGTCTAATCCTAAGCCAGAAAAGAAAATAAATGGTAGTCAAGTAGATGAGAGAATTAAGGTGCCTAATCCTGAGCCAGAAAAGAAAATAAATGGAAGTCAAGTAGATGAGATTATTAAGGTGCCTAATCCTGAGCCAGAAAAGAAAATAAATGGAACTCAACTAGACGAGAGTATTAAGGTGCCAACGGTTGTGGATAATTCCTCTGTGAATGCTGGGTCTCTGGAAACTGTTCACACAGATAATAAAACCATCACTCGGAGACGTCTTCTGGAAGATAACAATTCCAAAGGAGCAGAGCAAGGTGGTTCTGTATCCAAAGATAAAGAGGGTATTCATGCCGCAACTGTGGAAAATGATGAAGGCCTGGAGGCAGATGCTGATTCATCTTTTGAGTTATTCCGTAATAGTGAAGATCTGGCTGATGAATATAATTATGATTATGATGATTATGTTGATGAAACAATGTGGGGTGATGAAGAATTTACCGAAGTTAAACATGAAAAACTAGAAGATTATGTGAATGTTGACTCTCACATCTTGTGCACTCCTGTGAGTTCCTGCTTTACCTTTTTATTATGATAAAATTTATTAAATCTTCATTCTGCTTAGTTGTAAGAAAAAAAGTATAAAAAGGTCTTGTCGATATAGTCATCTTCTTTCCTTTGCCAGGTCATTGCTGATATCGACAATGATGGTGTTTCAGAAATGATTGTTTCCGTTTCTTATTTCTTTGATCACGAGTGAGTCCATCTGTACATAGTTTATAAATTTCAATTATATGTTTATTTGGTTTTTCTGTTGTGACAATTATGTTATTCAAATTTCATGGTTAAATAAGTTGCTAGCTGTACAGCTCTTTTGTTGTCATTCAATATGTGCATCCTGGTACCTTTTTTTTTATTTTAAAATTGTTGCGGAAGGTGAATAACCATCTTAATAGTTCTTTAGTTGCTCGAGTCCTTTGTCACTTACTTTTTTTCTTGACACCTATGAGACCCAGATATGTATCATTGTAAAATAAAGAGATGAAAAAAAAGCTCCCTACACACTTCAGTCTTATTTGCAGACAAATAGATTTAGTATAAATGACTTCAACTCAATCCGTATGAACAGACAATATGGGGACGGAACCCAATTCTGTGAAGGGTGTTCTGGGCTTCTGGCACCCCCTGGTGACTTTTTACATTATCAGATAACTTGAAATGAAAAATGTATTATTATTGTTTTTGATAGAAAGATTAATATAATTATTAAGAAGGTCTTTCTGATTTTGTCTGTCAAGAATTAGCTATAAGATGAAGTTGTGGCCAACTGGGCAAAGGAATGATGTTATTATAAAACAAAAGAAAGCTACTATGATAAAGATTACCTTGTTTTGCGTTCTTAATAAACTTATTACTTCAGATATGAATAAAAGTCACATGTATTTAAGCTCTGGAGATGAAATGTGTTGCCAGATAATGGATTTGTGCAAAAAAGAACATCAGCGAAACTTATTTTATTCTTTTTTACTTATATTTATTGAGAGATCAAGTCATCGTACTATTTTATTTTACTATTCAATCGTCTCTGCTTCATTTATTTGGTCGCCATACTGGGAATGCTTGTTATTTTTACTAAACAACTTTTTTTGAGAAGATTTTGGAGCATTATTCTTTTTGACTATTTTATACCAATAACTGGTTCTTACTTATATTGGTATGTCTGCATCTACAGATGAGTATTTGTTGATTTAGTGATCTGTCAGTAATCATCCACCTTTTAAGCTGTCAGGTATTATGACAACCAGGAGCATCGGAAAGAACTGGGTGATATTGACATTGGGAAATATGTTGCTGGTGGTATTGTTGTTTTCAATCTGGATACGAAACAAGTTAAATGGACTGCAGAACTTGATCTGAGTACAGATACTTCAAACTTCCGAGCCTACATATATTCTTCCCCAACTGTTGTAGATTTGGATGGTGATGGGAATCTTGACATTCTTGTTGGAACTTCGTTTGGCCTGTTTTATGTGTTGGATCATCATGGTAATGTCTAGGGACTGCTTCTTTACTATTTCTCTTGTTTTAAAAACTTTTAGGTTTCTATGTTGTCTTCATTGATTTTCTCAGTTTTATTTCGTTAATAATTATTGATGTTAATGTTACCTTATTTTTTGATTTTACTCTCTAAATATTTCTGGTAGTCATGTCTTTTGTTAAGAAGAGAGTGAGAGAAGCAAAACTATTTTGAATATGGATGTCCTAGTCAATAATGAAAAAGTAGAATTTTTTCTTTTTTTGACAGTTGAGACTCTAACATGAATGAATGAGATTGGTTTTCTTCTAAAGCTGGTACACAAGACTCTTAAGAAGATGAAGGCCATTTCTTTCTCTAGCATGTCCAATCATTCCTCCCTTGGAAGATGTCTATCATTTTTATGAACCTTTGTTTTCCCTCCCTTTTCTGCTTTGCTTTATTGCTGTTTCCTCACTGAATGATGCATTGCATTGCAAAGTTGGACTTGGACATGTTTTGCTCTGAAATTGTAAGATTGGGGACTGAAAATGCATTTAATTTTCAGCTTACGATTTCATTGATTGCAAGTTATTCTTTTATCTGTGTCATTATTTATTTGTCAAAACTCAAGATTTTGAATCAAGGGTTTTTGGCTACATGTATCTATACATTGGTAAATTAAATGCTAGTAGTTGTTTTTCTCAAATAGGTAAGGTTAGACAAAAGTTTCCTCTTGAGATGGCTGAGATTCAAGGAGCTGTTGTTGCGGCTGATGTTAATGATGACGGAAAAATTGAACTAGTTACAGCTGATACACATGGAAATGTTGCTGTATGGACTCCAAAAGGAGATTTAATATGGGAAAAACATCTAAAGAGTCTTATTCCGCAGGTAACTTGCTATCACAATCTTCCTTAGCATTAATGAATGTTGCATGATTTTATGCATTGTATGTACAGAGCAATCAATATCTATGATATAGGATTTTTAAAATGGCTTAAATTGATGGGATAATTACAGAATGAATGTAGACTGTAATTATACAGGTCAAAATGATGAATATTGAATTTTAAAGATGAAAGGTAGAGAAAAACATATAAGGGGAAGTGGATGTATCACTCCAGTTCTATGTTTGTTTCACTTCCTTTTGAGCAAATTTTATATCGTTATAAGCTTACTTATAATCTCCAAGTGCGAGGGGGGGGGGGGGGGGGGGGGGGGGGGGGGGTTGGTTGGTTGGGATAGAAGACTCGAAGTATGGAACTTTTGTTTTTAAAAAATTCTATCTGTCTTTGTCTCTTAGTCTTGTTGACGAATGATGGAGAAGAATGATGGAGAAGAACCGTAGTTTTTCGATTTGAGGAAGAGTAAATCTGTGAATGTTTTCTCTTTTTATTTCTTTCCTTCTGTTTATGTCAGCTCTGCCTGTATTATTAGTATTTTTTAACAGCCTTGTTGATGAATGATGAAGAACAGCAGGTTTTGGTTTGAGAAAGAGTAAATCTGTGAATGTCGTCAGAGTGGATGGCTTCGTTGGAGGCTGGAATCATTGTGACACATTGCTGCATGGACTCTTCTATTATTGCACACTCTCTTCATCTTCTGCCCACTTTTTCATCTTCCAACACATCCACAAGAATGCCTAAAGTCAAACGGAACTCTTGGCATGCAGTATCTGCAAATTCAGGATCAGAAGGTAATTTGAAGAGTTGTTGAACCCAAGAAACGATATTATGTGATATTTGATATGGGAAGAATTAGCGAGAGCACTGTGGGTTGGATATGGAACTTCGTAGAAATTCTTGATCATTTTCAAAGAAGCTTTTACAGCTTATGAGGTTTCGAATATGGTTGATGCTCTAATAATACCTTGATACGAGAAAAACATTGAACTGTGTTGAAAATAGTCGCAGTCTCTCTGGGTTGGGCTTCATTACCAGTTCTTCTGTTCCCTCATGAAAATAGTATAAACCTATTATTTCTTCTATATTGGCCATGTTGAATATAGTGCATATTGAGGAACAGTGTGGATGAATAGTACCACATTAAACAAAGCATGCGGATGAACAATTGCTATGAACAACAATGCAAATAGTGTATGAATAGCAAACTGTTCATGGTGCTGTTAATAGCAAACTGTTCATCTGTATGCTTTGTTTACTGCAGTGTTGTTCATCCACTGTTCAACATGGAAAAATAGAAGAGGTTTCTACTATTTTCATCTGGGGACGGAAGAATATGTGACAAAAGCCCAAACCCATAATTATTGTTCCAGACTGTTCAAAGTGTTTCTTACATTGAGGTATTATTAGATCATCAACCTCATTGGGAACCTCAATACTCATAGGCTAAGAAAGCTTCTTCGGAAATAATCAAGATTTTCTACAACGTTCCTTATCCAACCCACGATGCTCTTGCTACCTCTTCCTAATAAAGGCTTGAACAATTATCTGCAGATTCAGAATGCCAAGACTTCCCTTTGGTTTTAGGCATTCTCGTGGATGTGTTGGAAGATGAAAAGAGGGTTAAAGATGAAGAGATTGAGCATGTAATAATAGAAGAGTCCATGCAGCAATGTGATGGCCTCCAACGAAACCATCCACTCAGAAAACATTGACAAATTTACTCTTCCTCAAACCTGAAAACTACGGTTCTTCAACAATACTGTTAAAAAATACTAATAATACAGGCACCAGCTGACATAAACCAATGATGAAGTCTGTAAAAGTATAAAACATTTTAAAAACAAAAGTTCAAGACTTCTATCCCAACAAGTTGAAAGCTTTATAAGCTCAAGCTTGAGGGGGAATGGGTTGGAAACTGTTTATATTCCTAGGAAATAATGTCTAGGATAGTGGAATAGTCAGATTCATGTATAGTGGCTATTAGTTTTATGGGGAGTTACATTTCTTATTATTATTGTTGCTCTTTAATGTAAATCAATCTGAAATGATTATAAATAAGAGGTACTGCTGACTGCTTCTAATTTCATCATATATTCTTCCCTTCAACATTAGACTTGATCTTAAAGTGATCTTTGGACTTCCAAAGGTTCAATAGACCAAGTCCTTTTATCTTATCAGAATACAAATGAACAAAGTCAATGAAACATTTTTAGTCTAGGTCTTCACAGTATTCCTCAAGAGCTATCAATTTTACTTTTTGAATTCTGTTCCTTTGCTTCCAAGTTGTTACGACACATAATTTCCTGTTGCTGATGATAGATTATAGAATACTCAAGTGAATATCACTTTATGTAGGTAATTTGCACATTAGATTTAATTTAGACAATGTGTTCATATGAACCTAAAAACTCCGCCTATGTGTGTTTGCATGCATGGCCTGTCCCAAGCCAGGATAAAGGAGGAGGATTGGCGTCAGGGGTTGCGAACCGGCCGTAAAAAACCAGCTATTTTTATGTGATGGACCTTTATGTTCATATGAGCCTATTAATGTTTTTTAGGTTTGCTTAATTTGATCATCTGTCTCACTCCTTTCACACATTTTCATTGCATTAGAAACCATTTAGGCGGTTCATTTGTCCAGAGTTTGATTGAGAATGTCTCTCATTTTCCTTAGGGTCCTACTGTTGGTGATGTTGATGGGGATGGTCATACTGAGCTTGTCGTGCCAACACTATCTGGGAAGATTCATGTTCTTGATGGCAGGGATGGGTCATCTATTGGGCGGTATCCATATCCAACTCATGGAAGAATAATGAATCAAGTTCTTCTAGTCGATTTAAGTAAACACAAGGAGAAAAAGAAGGGATTAACTATTGTTACCACATCATTTGATGGTTATTTGTACCTCATTGATGGACCTACTGGATGTGCTGATGTTGTTGACATTGGTGAAACTTCGTAAGAGATTCTTTAACTGTTGTCTCTTGGTATGCTTTCTGTTCTACTTTCTTGAAGTTATGTGCCATTTTTTACAGGTATAGCATGGTCTTGGCAGACAATGTTGATGGTGGGGATGATCTTGATCTAATTGTCACAACTATGAATGGCAATGTCTTCTGCTTCTCAACCCCATCTCCTCATCATCCCCTAAAGGCAGGATATGTTTGAAATTTGATCGTTGAAAAAACCTGGGTTTTGTTACTGAATGGCTTTATACATTGTTTCAGGCATGGAGATTGCCTAGTCAAGGAAGAAATAATTTTGCAAATCGTTACAGTCGTGAAGGTATCTATGCTACTCATCCTTCTAGGGCATTCCGCGATGAGGAAGGCAAAAGCTTTTGGGTGGAAATTGAGATTGTAGATAACTACAGATACCCATCTGGGCATCAAGGACCGTACAAAGTCACTGTAAGTTCTTAACCAAATTAATTTCTTTAGATCACTGATTATTTGGGAAGCATTCAATTTATGTTTCATTCTTCTTTCATGCCGTGTAAATTCACCAGACTTCCTTGCTAGTACCTGGTAATTACCAAGGAGAGAGAACGATAAAGTTGAACAATACCTATGGTCAACCTGGTAAATATCGGATTAAGCTGCCAACTGTGTCGGTAAGGACCACGGGAACGGTTTTGGTTGAGATGGTTGACAGAAATGGACTGTATTTCTCTGATGATTTCTCTCTTACATTCCATATGCACTACTATAAACTGTTGAAGTGGCTTCTTGTTCTTCCAATGCTTGGGATGTTTGGTGTGCTTGTAATCCTTCGCCCACAAGGCTCAATGCCATTGCCATCTTTTTCAAGGAACATTGATTAATGATAATTACTCTATTTCACATATTAGGCATCACTCAGTTCAGAAAATGTGAATATTTTTATGTCAAATTGAGTAGAATCTGTTATGGTTTATGCCTTGGGTGCTGCGGTGAACTTTGATCACGGAGTTGGAGCATCTTTTACAGGCTGAAAGATTAGTTCAGCTAAAGTTGAGATTACTTTGAGATAGTCGAAGATTGCAACAGAGTGAATGATAACTTAATGTCGGGATTTTGCCCTTAAATGTTGTAGTGCAGTGTAATCTGATACTGAAATGTTTAACCGAGTTACATATACTTTTTTCCATTATTGATAGATATTTATAATTAATACACAGTTCTCTCCGAGTTTGACTTTTTCCAGATTTTGTTATTGTGTATGCCGATTTGTTACAGGCTCAGTTCTGACGTGGGAATAATATGAAGTGGATATGATCAACTAAAATCTTAAGAGAAATGCTAGGTTGGGGGTAATTGGATTGGATTCAATCAATGAATTCATCCAATCCAATCTAATTCAATTAGATTTTTGTGAATTGGATTGAGTTAATAGATTATATTGATTTTAATTTAATGAAATCAATTATAATTGTGTTGAGTGACGGGTTTGGAATTTTGAATCTGATCAAAACCTAATCCAATCTAACTTTGTACATTATTATGTTTTATGATTATTGTTAATTTAAGTATTTTAAGTTGTAAAATAATGTTATATTTTATGATTATTGAATTCTATTAATGATTATTGTTTATCGTATGAAAAATATTTTTCTCATTTTCTATCAAATAAAATCTTATTGTTTTTGAGTTTGATGATTTTTTAAAATTTTTTCTCAAAACTTGGTGACAATTTTTTAATGACTCAATCCAATACCTAATCCAATCCAATTAAAGCTAGATTGAATTGGATTGTCAAAAAGAAAAAAAAATATTCAATCCAATCTAATTTAATTAAATTTAGTTGGATTGAATTAAAAAATAAACAAAATTCGATCTAACCCGAGCCACTTACATCTCTAATGTTAGAAATATATTCTTTAACACACTTTTTTGTTTGAAATTTTTTGAAAATCACAAAATTTAGTGATTCTTATATCTCATTTAACAATCTTGATTTTATAATTTTCAATAAATTCTAATCAAGAAAAGTGTTAGGAGGAGTGTGTGGTATTCCTAGCACTTCTCGAATGTTAAATACTTTTTTTTTCTTTTTTTATATACTTGGTAATTGCATCTTGAGCAAATTCAAATGTATTTACTCTAAACACATTTTTCTCATTGAATATTTATTAGATTATATTTTTTTATGCTAGTATTAAAATTGAACTTGTTGAAAACAAATGAAAAAAAACCTCTAGATGTCACGTGATTATGCACAACTTATTTTGGGACAATAATGTATACTACTTAATTATATTCACGTGGTTTCTTGGATGTTTTTGGTTATTTTCTTTAATAGAAGGTTAAACAAGTTTGACATTAAAATCCTAGGATTAATTTAGATTAAGGATGATTTGGTGGAGTGTTTGATCAAACACCATTGAATATTAGAAAATGTGTTTCATTTGACTGTTGAACCTTTGAAAATGAATGTGAATGGAATTTAATTTTTTGATGTTGGTTGGAGTTATCTAATTAGCTTTTTTTTTTAGAGAAAACTAGATCATATAATTTCATTAAGGATGATAGCTTGTACATGTGAGAATACAATTAAAATCATGGGAGTTATCATAAAATCTAAATGCCCTAGCTATCTTATGAGCAACATAATTAGCTTGCCTCCTAATTAAATTTACAAAGAGTTTTGGATAGTGGAGGAGAGGGAAGCCCTACATTTTGTTGCTGCCAGATTATCTTTTATCATTTTGAGTTGCTGAATCCACACGAGAGCTTGATGGAGTGCATGAACTTCAGCCTCCTGCGGTTGAGGTGTTTCTGGATAGGGCTTGGTTTTGGCTTTGATCGATGAAGGTTCCATTGTCATCACGAAGACACATCCCTATACCAAACACATTCTGACCTTGAAAATAACTGCGTCAAAGTTGCATTTGGGAAGACCTATTGTTGGAGGAGTCCATACCTGTTGGGAGGTAGAAGGCGGAGATGCTGAAATAGAAATGTTGTTGCTTGCATCGGCAGATAACCACTTTGAGTAGGATTGAAGCGCCAAGGAGACGACAATGGAGGAAGTTGTTTCAACGTTTTCCCAGACTTTTTGATTACGAGTTTTCCATATGCACCAAAGGATCATAGCTAATTGATTTGCCTTATGAGGATGGAGTTGCTCGAGAAGGTTGACGATAAAATCATTGTAGTTTTCAGCAGTTTTGATCTTAGGTTGGATGACATCCCAAAGCTTTGCTGTTATCCAAATTTGTTTGGATTTTTCACATGTGATAGAAGTGCCATTCTTTTTCATAAACTTGTGAACAACAATAGCATTGAGGATTACAGTTAACTCCTTTTGAAAGTAGTCTTTACCTATTTGGCAGACAACCTCTAAGCTTGAGATCTCCACACGAAGTGTTTAATTTTGGGAGGAGTATGCAACTTCCAAACTGCTGACCAATTCCCATTAGCTTTTAAGTGTTCGGTGTCCAACATGGCTTCTATGATGTTGTAGTAGGCGGTTTTAACAGAATAGGAACCATTTAGGGAGAATTTCCATCATTATCAGATAATTAATGAGAGGAATATATTGAATAGCATGTGCATCTGAATGCTTGAATGTTACTTCAATAAAATCAGCTTGCATCTCATGTCTTTGATGATCTATAAGATCCCCAACAGTTAGTGTCTCAAGGCCGTGGGGAGCAGGAGTTGTAACATCGGAATTTTGTGATGAGTTTATCCAAGGCTAAAAACCAAAGACTGATAGAAAAACCATTGCCAATATTCCACTTCAAGTAATGGGTCATTGACTCGGTCCGGTCATTGACCCGGTCGAGGTAGTGGGTCAATGATACAATCGGTGGATCAGTAATGGACCCGTTTTGATCCAGTATATATTAAAAATTCAAAATTATATATGTATATATAAGTATATAACTAACATTATTTGAGTAAGAAAAAGTCCATCCATATTCCAAAATCCAAAATTTTAAAAAAATCCAATTTGTTTTTCTAATTTTGTTTTTAAAAAAACAATTTTTTAAAAAAACCGACTAGGTCAGACCAATCCAATTGGGATCCGGTGACCAACCCAGTCGGGTTTGACCGGGTCAACTTAGGTCAACTGCATAACCGATCTGAAAGCAGAACCAGCCCAGTTAGGCCACCGAGTCCCGGTCCGAACCGGGTTTGATAACATTGGTGAAGATTACATTTATATTAAGAAATTTTGTATAACTTTCTTCAAGGACATTAAGCTTAAGCTTACCTACATACTAATAAAAAAAATTTAAGCTTACCTACATCGATAAAACCTTTTCCTCTTGACTGTCCATCAACAAATAATTTCAAATTAGCTAATTTAATGAATAGAAAAAACAATGATTTATTCCCTCCATTCCATTATAATTGTTGTCATAGGTTGTTTTACACAAACCAAGAGAAATTAATAAATGGTTGATAGAGAATAAACATTTTACAAAATTAACCTTATGATCATTAATTCATTTTTAGTTTTTGTACGACATATCATTAATATAATAAGGATATAAGTGGAAAAAAGTAATTTTAAAGTTACATTAAAAAGCTAAAGTGACAATTATTTAGGAACAATTTTTCTTCTTCTTAAACAATGATTATTATGGGATGGAGGGAGTATTGTTAGATATGGATGGTCCAATATGTTATATTTGGATGACCCAAGAATTAACCAATGTTTTGATGATGAAAAAGATATAAATTTTTGATTGAACTATTGAGTTATGTTAAGTGAAACAAGACATACTTGGTACAAAGCTCATAGTAATATATTCCTATTCTTAGGCTTTTACAATTAATCATCCAAAGGTAACTAGAGCTTGTTTTTATTAATAACTAAATTTAGTATCCAAGCGTTGTTATAAAACAAACGTCAAGCCCTTTGTGAAAACCAGTGTCAACACATTATGTTATGCTTTGCGCGTCCAATGGACATATTTACTTTCACTAGTGTTTTATATTAAGCAAAAATGATGTCCATCTTTGTACTGAACTCATGTTAGCTTACACGAGGGAAAATATTCTCATTCGTACCTTAATGACTTCATTTTGCCTCTTATAATTTGAATTAGTAATAGTTGAAGTTCAAGTGTACTAAGGCAAATAAAAAATAGAAGAATATCACAACAAACAAAGAATCAAATAGTACAAGTAGTGGAGCAGAGGAGTTGCAAACACACTGTACTATTGTCGCCTCTCTCTCCTCTTACAAGTTGCCATATAACAAAAATAAAATTTGTGTGATAACGAAATTTTTTGAGGAAGACTCTCTAACCCCACAATAGATACTATTCTGAAGCCTATATAAAGATCTCAAGCCTAAGAATAAAGCACGAAGAAACATTACAAGCTATCATATTCTCTCAAGTGTTGTTGCTCTACATAATTCACTAACGAAGTCTATACAAGCTTAATTTGTTATCCTTTGCTTTGCAAAGTTATCTTGTGTAATCTACTATACATTGCTATATCCTCTCTATGAGAGTTGAATATTTGTATTCATTCAAATCTTTGTTGTTTGTGAAAGCCATGAGTGACTTAATGTTAAACAACACTTGGGTATTTTTCAACTCAGAGGGAGTTTAAGGGTGACAAAAGTGGTCTTGAGAATATTGTTGTAACCAAGAGTGGAATAATAATTGTTTGTAATCAAGTTTTGATTTTTGGAACCCTTTGCAGGTTGTGAAGAAGAACTAGACGTAATTCAAATTGAGTGGACCTTTATAAACTAAGTGTTTCTATTTTGCTCCTTAGTTATTCAACTTAATTATATTCTCTTAAGCATATTTCGACACACTTGGATGAACAAGTTTGTATTTTGAAATTTTTTATAATAGAATGGACGACAACCACATATCATTGTTTTATTAAATTGCTCTATTATGACTTGACGATCCATGTTGTTTTGATTTCAACTTCATATTCAAATATCTTTGTGAAAACAATATCCATTTCAAAAAAGGTTCACATTTTAGTCTAACACACAATTCAACCCCCTTCTAGTGTGATATTTGATATTTCATTATCAAATATAAAATTGAGAAATATAAAATTGACAAATAAACGACAAATCATTATCTATACTTATGCATTAAATTAAACTTGAATATTTTAAAATTATTGTCAGTTAATAAACTATAATTTCTACTAGTGATCTTTCACTATCAATCTTTCATTAGTCATCCATTAACATTATTGACCAATTCACCCATTATCATTCTTGCCCAATCAGTTTTCTTAGAGTTTGTTTCCCATTGTAATTTCCATCAACATTTTTGAATACTTTTCTAGCTCAAATCGTTTTAGCTCATTTATTTATCTAAAATGTCAGATTTAAGGATATTAATAATTTGCATTTATATAAATTTGAATCAAAATTAAAATTCCAATACGTGCTTCTATGTTTATCATAAAATAATCCCATAAGAAATTATATTTATACAAAAATTGAAATAATATTTGTACAAAAGTTAGGATTATTGACTACAAGAGAAAATTCATTAGGTGCACCAAGTTGTTTAAAGTAATAAAGTTTGATTGAGTGTTATTGGAGTGCAAGTGCGAGAAAGAAGTCAAATATAGGATACATATAGACATGATGAGCAAGTGTAAGTGAGAATGACTTGCAAACCGTATGCTTTATGGCTTTGGGTTAGATGTGGTGTCAAGTTGACTCATGTAATTTTCTTATTGCCCATTTATAGAAATCTCATCGTTATTTTACCCATTGCATTTCCTAACAAGGGGTATTAAGGAAAATAGTATGATAGTGTTTCAGTATCGTATAGTTGGTTATGGATTCTTATGTAAGGATCTTGTGTCAAAAGTCTTCCAATTAATGAGGTTAAGCAGTGTGTCATAATGATATTAGTTACTAATAATGGCATAAGGGCAGGGAGTGTTGACAAAAATGAGTAAGCTTTGGTGCCATCATTGAATACTCGTGACAGACAAAAAATCTTTCATTTAAAGGGGAACATATCATGTGGAAGAGACTCACACTTGAGGGAAAGTTTGTTGGAGTGTAAATGTGAGTAACAAGTTACACATTTGATAGAGATGACTTAATGAAAGATGTAGAAGAGAATTTGTTTAGTTTGTTGCAGTAAGCTCAATTGGTCAATCCAGTTTAGACAATATTTTGTATTGTGACTTTGGTTTATATATATATATATATGTATGTATATATATATATATATATTATGCACGAGATATGTCAATTATGTTATTAACTGTATAACATAATATTATCTTTAGAATATGTGGTTTGTTCGATGTTAGATCAAGTGGGACATAATTATGAGATTCATTGAACAATAACACAATATTCTAAAAGTATTTGTAGTCAAGTATTATTGTTGACTAGGATGACTATAATGCATTGATGTTATTGTGTAAGTAAACTGATGGCTACATCTCACAGGTTGTGAATATGGGATATCAAGTCGACACACAAATATAAATATTAGGAGTAATATATATACTGAATAGATCCACTATAAGAAGACTTCATAATAATTATGTAAGTTTTATAAGCGCTTCTCATGGAAACCATAATGCAATAGTAGTCCTTCTACTTGAAGTCAGTATCATTTCTACATGTAGGAGTTGTAGGCTATGCTATCAAATGTCATCAGTAACAAGGTGATCATAAAGGTAGTACTTGGGCATGCAATGAATTATGTGGAAGGATATGAAATAATGTAGATATGATTCATCTGTCCTTCATAACATGAGTTATATTTTTGGGCCTCTTGATAGAGTGGGATGTGCTAAGCGTGGTCATGCGGAGATGGACCAATATGAGATATTGAACCCGTTTGTCATTACGCATTCACTCAAGTATCAAGGAATCAATAATCAGACTTAATGCGAACGACACTCTTATGCCTTGTATTTGATCAAGACATTTGCATAAAAGGACAAAAATTACACAATGGATATAGTTGCAATAAGGTTGAAATCAGATCACCAATTCTCCCATAGGCTGGGTGGTAGAAGATGTATTTCTAGATGTCAATCACTGTCTTATTATTTAATGTTATAAAGATAATATTTAATATTATTGTTAGTCTAGAGGGAACTTATATTGATCACACACATAGAGTACATATCGGTGCAATTTAATTAAATTGAGTCAAAGATTAATTAATTAATAAAACAATTTGATTAGATAATTAAGATCTAATCATTATTTTAATGGGTTAATTGATAAGAGATAAATGATTAGATATGATATAATCAATATCTTAATTGATCAAATATGATTTGATTTGATAAGATAATATTTAATTTAATTAAAAGATAATTGATTAAATATGATCTAATAGATTGGTAGAATATTAGATTATATTTGATCTAATTAAATATTCTAGGGATTAAGATACACTCATGTTTTCTATATAAAGAGGTGCATGTCTCAAACATGACCCATGAAAAATACATTGATGGCATGAGCTCGCTCTAGATCCCTGATCGTCGGCTAGCAACAAGACCCCACTTCAATTTTACTCGCGTGGACTAAGTAGAGGTGTCGTCATGTTCTACTCTTGGTGATCAAGAGGGAATTCTCCATTATTTTAAAGTACGCTACAAAGGTAACCTCTAAACCCTTAGTAATTCATGCGTAATGCATGGTTCACGAAATGAGATACTTTTCGCACATGGTTTCTTTAGAAACATTATAAAATTATAAATTGTGAAACCCCAACATAGTTGTCTTGGTATCCATTGTATGAGCATGTTAACTCACCAATAAGTGTGAGTGTGATTGAGTGTTGTTGGAGTGCAAGTGTAAAATGCACAAATTAAAAACTTGGGGGATAAAATTAATTCATGAAATAAGGATAATTTGATGGTAAAATGTGTAATTAAGTATGTTTTACATTTAGAAAAGAAGTATTTTTTTTTCATTGTCATTTTACAACATCAATAAAGCATTATAATATTTTTTGGCTAAAATACAATTTTTGTCCCTCTTATTTTCTCAAATTTACTATTTTAGGTCCCCTATTTTTTAATTCAGATTTCATCCCCCACTTTTAAAAAGTTGGTAATTTTGGTCTCTTATTTTTTAATTGAGATATTTCGTCCTCCACTTTTAAAAATCCACAATGTTGGTCCTTGTGACCAATTTCAAATGTTGATCTATGCATGTCGTAAACATTGATTGACACATGTCTATTTATTATCCATGTGACAAATGTTTAATTTAAAATTATTTAATTGCTAGCAAGCTTAATTTATTAAAAATAAGAATTAAAAAAAGTACATAGTCAAGTCTAAAATTGAAAAGGGAAACTAAAATCACATATTTTAAAAAGTGAGAGATAAAATGTCTAAATTAAAAAAATAGGAGGACTAAAATTGTGACTTTTTAAAAAGTGAAGAGCAAAATGTCTCAATTAAAAAATATAAAAAATAAAATTGTAGATTTGAAAAAATAGAGAGATGAAGATTATATTTTAACCTTTTTCTTCTATTATATCGTTAACCATTTATTATGAAGTAAAAAAATTAAAGAGAAGTAGACATGACAAAGAATACAATTAATATGATAGGATAAGATATGTACTAGAAAATTACATAACACTTCTCCTTGTGTTTTTTAAAAGAACCAAATTTGAATTTTAGTTTAGTCCTTTTTAAAAGAACAAATCTAGAATGTTTTATGCAGTAATTATTTTTGTCACAAATACATATTTAATTATGAGTTTTTTTTAGTTTTTAGAATACATTAATGTTTTAGGCTCGAAAGAGTCTAACTTTGCCTAGCATTAAGAGAGTTTTGGGGCCTTTTTATTTTTGTCTAAATCACATGTATTTTTCACTAGATCCCATGCCAATTGATCCATGTGCTTGGTGATTGGAAACCTTACTTTGAGTCTTTGACTATTCAAATACATAACCAATAAAAATTAAAGCAATAAATATCAATGATAAGAGAGACTAAAATAATTACAATTAATAAAAGCATTTTTTATACAATTAATAAAAACATTTGAAAAAAGTATATCTCAATAATTTTAGGGATAATTTTGAAAATATATAAATTTAGCACAAACTTAATGCTTTACTACATTAATGGGATTGACGCACTGACATAAGATCCCATTGTATGCACATGTGAGGAATGATCTATTTAACAAGAAAACTTGTATTTGATTACCACACAAAATTTCTTTGGACCAACGACAACCATGCCCTACAAGTAAAATTAGTTTCTTTTTAATTGGTGAATTTTTAGAAATTTTTGGTTTCTATTTAGTTCACTAATAACATATATAAGCAAAATTTGCTGCGAAAATCATGAGAATATAAAGCTTTTATTGAATCATAGGCAACAAATGCTAGCAGGTAGCAACTAATGTTTCAACAGGTACCACATATGTCTAGTTAAATGCGGCATTTGATAAGTTCACTTGGCTGGTATCTTGTCACTTCCTACTATATATGATTTTTGAATATCAAAGAGTCTTCTTTTCAGAAATTGGTAGCTAACACCAGTGTTGATCAAAGGAACTTAAATTTCAAAATTATAAGTTGATGAAGCTGCACACATATTGCCTATATAAGAACAACTGAACAAATATAAAGTAAGTTACTCTTCAACTTCCTATAAGTATCATAAAAGACCATACATAATCTTATGGACATCTAAACATACTGAATTGTATCCTGTAGAAACTCAGAAGATTAGGTACTAAACTTATATATTTCACTAGAGACAACAAATTCAACTAGAGACTTTGCCTACACAGACTTGGAATTTGGAAACAGAAGAAAAGAGCAACGAAATGAAAGCATAAATAAATGAAATATGTGCTGCCACATGAAAGGCAACATTAAATTCATGTCAATATTTAGAATGCTTAACCAAGGTAGACCTCAAACTCAAGAAATGGTGAAACTGAACAATTAGTAGCACTCAATAGTTCCAAAAGATTCATTCATGGAACAATGATTGTGAAGAATATCTAGAATAAGTATCTTGTCTTCTGCTTGATGATTTAAATCGAGTGGTTTATCAAATCTTTCAAGGACATGGTCAAATAATGAAATCATAGCAGGAAGAGAAACTTGAAATTTCTTTGGTATAAGAAAGGTATACATTAAAATCAAGGAAATGCGCCCGGACATGTGCAAAATCATCCAAATAAAGTTCAAGGTGCAAGCTATTATCCTTTCTGAATCTCTAGGGTCAAACAAGCAAATAAAGTTCTAAATGAAATAAAAAGGCTTATCAAGGAACCTTTACAGGATAATAATAATACTATATTAGAGTTGACACACAAATTAGTTCACTGAATATACCAAGGACATCAAGTTGATCCTCCACAGATTTTGGACATCAATTTAGTCCAAAAGTGCTATGCAATACATCACATAATTTTTGAGCAATATCTTCAAGGCCGTGTGATGATCACTGTTATGCAATGGAATTAACTCATTTTTTTCCCTCATAAATTTCGATTTGAAAAAGTTTTAAAAAACAGTCTACAGCTGCAATTGTGACCACAACATAAAGAGGTTTAAAGTCTCCGTGACCATATCACTACTGCAATTGCAACCACATCATCCAAATTTGTTGTAATTTGCCGCAATATCAAGGATCACGACGGAACCACAATTAGGACAGCAATTTAAAACCTTATGCAACATATTCAACTATGATACTTTTATCCATTTGACCTTTCCTACATTGTTCTCAACAATTTTCATTATTTTTGCACCTCAGAGGTTGTTGGAATTATCAACACATCTTCAACAACTATAAGCAGCAACGCACAAGTTAAACCATATTCATCCGATTCCCTTTAGCTCCACTTACCTATTAAGCTATAATGTCTCTCCAAAATCATTCACACCACACTCCATCAAGTTGCAGCATCATCACACACATATTGGGTCCATTCAGCCACAACATACAGCAAAATCATCCACACACACCCAAATAACTTATTAAAACAATTAAAAAAACACTATTATAAAAAAAATACATTAAAAAATCCACTTTCAATATTTATTCAAAACTTATTCAAAAATCAAAACACTTGCAGCACAGGTCTCTTCCCAAGCCTTTTGATCTCCCTATCCATGTTGCCAGTGAGCATGAACCCGAACATCTTGAAGTCACACAAGAGGGACCAAAAGGGGTGTCTCAAAGTATCAGGGAAATTCCTCTCTACAAACAAGTGGCTATAGAAGGCACATCCATACCCAGAGAAAGGGACAAGGAGCAAGAACCACCTACTGAACAAGAGGGAACAAAAGAAGAAGAGAATGCTGAAGAGTGTTCCTGCGAAGTGCCAGCGCCTTGTGGAAGCCTTGGAGTGCTGGTTCATGTAGAAGGCCCAGAAATCTTCCAGGCTCCTAAAATTCATGGCTTGGAAGGAAGTGAAACCAAAAATTCTGAGGTGGGTGGGTGTGAATTTCGAGGGATTCAGGTTGAAACGTTTCTGCTGTTGTTGAAATTGCGGATTGGGAATCAAAGTTAGAATCTTATTGGTTGAGGATACTGTATGGTGTTACAATGACAACTGTTGACCGAGACTACAAACTCTGAAACAGAAGCGTTGTGTTCTGGTTGGTGTCTCTGTCTTGAGTTGTGTTTTTTCTTTCTTTTTAAATCAGTGTGGAACAGTAATAAATATTCTTTTCGAAGTGAAATACAAGAAAAACAAATTATTTGTGATAAATTAAAATGTAAGCGAATTTTAATTAATATTTATCTATTTAATGATATCATTTTTAAAATATTATTAATTTTAATTAGAGTTTTATTCTAACATTTTTTTACTATGCAATTATACATATGTAAATAACATTTTGAAACGAATTAATTTTTAATTAAGATTATCCTAATTGATGTAAACTTATTTTCTGAATCAATTTTTTTGATACATTTCTGTCTGGAAGAAGTAATTTCTCTTATTAAAAACTATGGTGGAATTAAAAAATAAATAATATGATCATCCTCCATCTTTATCCTACCAATATCCTCTAACACTTGTATAATAAGTATTGAATACATTTTATATTTTTAAGATATTAAAAGTATTTATTGATCTTTTTATTTAATACCTTTTTTTTATACGGTAGGACGAAGATTTGAAAGAAGATTATAAGATGTTGTATTACTCATTAAAAATTTGAGAAATATTAACAACACTATATATTCTTTTAAATACATGTTATTATTGTGATTTATTAGAATATAAGTTTCACCACTTATTTAATAAGCTTTTACTTATGATTATATTTACTTTCCAATAAATTCTATCAATATTGGAGAATGTGATAAACAAAAAGTCTTTTAAAGACTATTTTGTCAGTGCTTCTCTAAAATTATGGTATAAATATATAATAACATTTTCACAAATATTTTTTAATCCAATTGTAGAAATTTCTATAATTAATATTTTAATTATTTTACATTTAAGTAAAATGTGGGTATATAGGTATAGGGACGAATTTAGAAAACCATCAAAAGGGGACTAGAACTTTTTGTACTTTAACTATTTAAATACATAACTTCTAACAAATATTTAATAACTAATGGCTTTTATTCAATTATTTATTAGTTTTACGCATAAAATTAAAATTTGTTACGGACATAGCATATGGGCCTAATAAGGTGTCCCATTACAGTGAGATCCATTAAGAGCCCATTAGCTCAGAATCTTAACAATAACTGGAGAGATCTCAACAAACAGATATTCTAATCCCAGCAATTAAAGATTCTAGCTTATCTAATCAAGATGTGTCATCAACTAACCTAGAGGAAACACCTTTATAAATAAGAAGTACGCTCACAGGTATGGGTATTCTCTCTCGACTCTATTGTATGTTGTCACTGTGCACACACATCACCCCCATTGGCTAAATGTCGTATCATTATCAAAGTGCGCAGTGATCTACTTAATCCAGGAGTATTTTTTCCATAGATACCCTGGAAAGAGTTTTTGATCCAAGATTAACCTACTAGCTATCCAGCTAGACATTCATGTCTTCAAGGACAAAATAATTGGCGCCGTCTGTGGGGATCGTTAAATTTCAAATCCCAAGTTCGCGATGGTAAACACGAGAAGTAACAATCAGACTGTACACTCACGCTCTGACACATGTGTAAGGGGGTACTTACCTTCAAATCCTTTTTTGGAGGAGGCGAACCCACTGCCCCCTCCAGACCAGAACACGACACTACCCCCAACCGGTGGACTATGACGCTGTCCATATGAGTGAAGAAGTTTTAGACACAGCCTCTACTCCTGCTCCAGCGACACGGGCAGTCCCACCCAATCAAATAGATGTTCACCACCTGGACTGAACTCAAACGGTTCAAGAGCTTAACGAGCACCTCATGAGCAACGCTCTCAATTCAATCCTGGCCTGGATGAACGAGATGGAAAAGAGGTATGCCCTGCAAAGGCAGGAAGATATCAGAAACTTAGAACTCTAGATGAAGGAGCGTAATGCTGCATTGAGGCGTGAAAAAGAACAATGTATGCAGCTTATAGAGCAACGCTTCAGGAGCATAGAGAATTCGACTCATAATGAGAACCGACGACAACAAAGTCAAGATACAACCAGGAATGGTGTGAACCAAAATGTCAGTTAAGTCCGAGTTCTTCCAGTAAGTCAGAATATAGACCAAAGAGGCAGCACAAGTGTGATCCGGGCTGACTTAGGAGACTCGTTAATCAAAGGGAGATTGGGGGTTCATCTCGAGCGAATGCTGGAGGTCCAGCCCAACCTTGAGATGTGAACCTGATCTAGATCGATATTGGAAACGCGGCTCGCGTGCAAGCAGCAGCTCTACCCCAAATTGCCACCACGGAAGCAAATTGGATAGCCCAAGTCCGGGTTGTAATTCCTGACGTTCAGGAACCTGCAGTAGTGGTTCAGAACTTGAATGCGAAGGAAGACCGAAATGCAGTGGACCCACAAGTGCACCTCGACCAAAAATGGACGGAGGAGTTTACAGGAGGAAATACAGTAGGGGCAGCATAACAACAGCCCGTCACTAACGAAATTGTCAATGTTCTATACCTGGAAGACTTTGATGGAGCTTTCTTGTTAAAATATGATGGAAGCCACGACCCACAAGTGCATATTGATGAGTTTGGCATGCAAATGTGTGTGAGGGGAATTGATGAGCCCATTATTTCTCAGATTTTTGCTACAACTTTATCTGGGGTTGCGCAAACTTGGTTTCATACACTGCCACTGCGGTCAATCCGCAATTTTGAAGATTTCGGGCATAAGTTTCTGTTGAACTTTGCCACTAGTAAGAAACCACCCAAGTCCGAATTCGCACTTGGGAAGATAAGACAACAACCCAATGAGACGCTCCAGAGTTACTTGGACCATTTCAAAGAAGTTACCTTGCAGGTGCAAGGGTTGGAAGAAAAAGTGCATGTGCACCTCATCGCTGCCGGATTGAATGGGTCATCCCGACTAGCAAAGTCAATATACAAAGATCCAATGAAATCTCTAATGGAGTTTAGGGCTCGATCAAAAAAGTACCTAGAGCTATAACAAATGGAGATTGCCAATGCGGTGGGCAAAAAAAAGGAAAAAAGAAGTCCCAGAAGAAGAAGCCCACCTCCAAGGGGAAGGGAGCAGCAAGGGGGTCACAACTAAGGAAGAAACACGGATGCTAAGTTCAGGCCAGGAAAGTATTAGGCCAAATATGAAAAGTACACCCCATTAAATGCATCCCGGTCACAAATCTGGCGAGAAGTAGCTTCAACCGAGATGAAAAAGATAGAGCGACCTCATTCATTGTACAATAAGGCGGGGGGAGATCAGTCCTGGTTCTGTGAATTCCACAACGGATCAGGGCATACCACTTACCAATGTTGGGATTTAAGGGATGTGATCGATAAGTTTGTCAGAGATGGTAGAATAAGGCAATATGTGATAAAGACCCAGGGTCGCAAGGACAAATACAAAGGCGGGGGTCAGAATGAAGCCCAAGTACCTGAGAAAGATAGAGAAGACAAAAGAAAAAAAACAAAATAATGATGGAGGTGAATTTCTAGAACCCAAGTTCGAGTGTAATGTCATCTGTGGAGCTTTGGGAGAAGGAGGAGACATCGCCAGCCAAAGAAGGAAGTATCTGAATGAGGTTCTTTCAGTGAGAGAACAACCTAAGTTCAAAGAAAAAATTAACAAGGCGGAGCCCCCTCTACTATACTTCACGGAAGGGGATATGAGACGTGGTGTCGAGTCATGAAGATGGCTTGGTAATTATCGGAACCCTGGTTAATTGCCTGGTTAAAAGGATATTTGTGGATAATAGAAGTTGCACGGATATAATTTTGTGGAGTGCATTCAAGAAAATGAATCTTGATGAAGTTGACTTGAAGTCATGCAAGACAATGTTAATAGAGTTCAATGGGGAAAACACTACCCCCAAAGGTTACATTGACCTTAGGATGATGCTAGGCACCAAGGAGGCATTTAAGTCAGAACGAGTCAAATTTATTGTGGCCGACTTTCCCTCGCAGTATAATGTTATATTAGGGAGGTTAACTATCCATAAGTGGGATATGCTGGTCTTTACTAAGCACCATAAGATAAAAATGGTGGGGAGAAAAAACAAAGTGGTTATGATCTGTGGGGACAAGGAAGAATCCCGACAATGTTACTACAACGCGGTCAAGGATAGTGAGGGTGGTCCATCTTATCCACCCCGGATCCGTCAAGGAGACTAGAACGGAAGGAAGGTTGAGGAACGTAAGTCAGGAAAACTAATTGACATAGTGGAACTTGACATGAGAAAAGATGTCGAGGAGCGGAGACCAGAGCCGGTAGGAGAATTAGAAGACTTGAGAATAGGGGATCAACCCTGAGCCAAATTGGTGGAGTGCCTGGAAAGAAATCAAGATATTTTTGCATGGAAGGCTTCGGAGATACCGAGGATAGACCCTAATTTCTGTTGCCACAAGTTGTCAGTGTACCCCGGTTCAAAGCACGTGGCACAAAAGAAGAGGAAACCTGGTCCATAAAGGAAACAAGCATTGGAGAAACATGTTAAAGAGCTGCTGGACGCCGGGTTCATACGAGAAATCCAATACACTATGTGGTTGTCTAATGTGATGATGGTTAAGAAGCCCAGTGGCAAATGGAGGGTATGCACAAATTTACACTGATTTGAATAAAGTGTACCCTAAAGACTCTTACAGAAGGCTGGAACTCGGAATACGAAGCTGCATTTAAGGAAGTAAAAAAATGCTTAGCTTCTCCACTTGTACTATCGAAGCTAAAACCAGGAGAAGTTTTGATATTATACTTGTCTGTGGGAGATGAAGCAGTCAG
Source organism: Glycine tomentella (assembly GCA_007407185.1). NCBI lineage: Eukaryota > Viridiplantae > Streptophyta > Magnoliopsida > Fabales > Fabaceae > Glycine > Glycine tomentella. Next base: position 550,887 of record PYAF01005852.1, on the reverse strand, counting down.
TGTAGTATTGGTGAGGGAGACAAAGAACGCCCAAGTGCCAGTTTGCTTTGTAAGTAGGACCCTTCGAAATTCTGAGTTAAGGTACCAAAGGTTAGAAAAAGTAGCTTTCGCGTTGCTGGTGACAGCAAGGAGGCTTTGCCCCTACTTCCAGGGCCACACAATCATTGTGAGAACCAATCAGCCAATTTGACAAGTAATCCATAAACCGAATTTAGCTGGAAGGATGATCAACTGGGCAATACAATTGTTCGAATTTGATTTGAAGTACGAAGCCTGGCACACTATAAAATCTCAAGCGCTGGCCGACTTTGTCATGGAGCTAACCCCGTCTGATGGAGGAACAGGGGACGACACTAATGGTTGGAAGGTATATGTTGACAGATCGTCGAATGTCAAAGGAAGTAGAGTCGAGATCATAGTTGAAAACCCGGAAGGAATAGCCGTTGAGCAATCACTCCAGTTAAACTTCCCAACATCAAACAACATAGCTGAGTATGAAGCACTGATAGTCGGTTTGGCGCAGGCAAAAGAACAAGGAGCTAAGAAGGTAAAGGTGCTTACCGATTCCCAGCTCGTCACAGCCCAGATTGAGGGGCGATACCAGGTGAAAGGGCCCTTGTTGGCAAAGTATTTGAATAAGGTCAAAGAAATTATGGCCAAATTTGATGAAATTACTGTTAATCATATTCCTAGAGGGAAAAACTCCAGGGTTGATATCTTATCGAAACTAGTGAGTACCAAGAGTTCGGGAAATCATAGGACTGTGATCCAGCAGGAAGTCTCCAAACTGAGTTTTGTAATGATAATCTCGGCTATTGAAGACTGGAGAAGGCCTATGATTGATTACCTTGAAAGAGGAATCCTACCAGATGATGCTCTAGAAGCCAAGAAATTGGTGCATGACGCTGTTATGTACACAATTGTGGAGGACAACTTGTACCGTAAAGGGTACATACCCCGATGATGGTTTGTCTGAACCTGGATACGGTAGAGTATGTGCTGACCGAAATACATGAAGGAATAAACGGCCAACACATTGAGGCCAAAGCATTAGCAAGGAAAGCCCTTCGGGCAGGTTACTATTGGCCAACTATGGAAGCTGACTCAAAGAGTCATGTCAAAAAATGTGAAAGTTGCCAGAAGCATGCCAAGATAATATGGTCTCTGCTTGTCGAATTGAAGTCTATCTCGGCTCCATGGCCCTTTTTTAAGTGGGGAATGGATTTTTTGGGACCATTCAAGGCAACGGAGGGATAGCTAAAGTAGCTGATAGTTGTAGTTGATTATTTCACCAAGTGGGTAGAAGCGGAACTTGTCACCACCATAACTTTAGCTCGGGTGCAAAGGTTTTTTGAAAGAAACATCATCTCCAGGTTTGGCATCCTGGGAGAGATTGTGACAGATAATGGAACTCAATTTATTGATAAGAGGTTCCAAGAGATGATGGTCGGATTCCAGATCAAGCACCATTTCGCTTTTGTAGAACACCCGCAGTCAAACAGGCAAGCCGAGGCTGCAAATAAAGTGATCGTAGACGGGTTGAGGAAGCGTATGCAAGATGCCGCTTCCAACTGGGTTGAACAACTGTATTACGTTCTGTGGGGGTTACAGGACCACTATTCAAACGTCCACCAAAGGAACCCTGTTTAGATTGACATACAGTTGTGAGGCAATGATTCCAGTTGAGATTGGTTAACCATCTTAGAGGAGAAAGAACGTTCTTCAGGAAGAAGAAGAAAAGAACAATGAGGCTCTGGCTATTGAGTTGGACTTGGCGGACAAAATTCGGGTTACGGAACATTGCCGAGATTCAGCAGCAAAACAACTTGCAGCCGCCAAGTATAACAAGAAAGTGAAGCCCCAGACCTTCAACAAAGAAAATCTAGTACTCTGACAAGCGAATATTGGAAACAAAACACCAGAGATGGAAATCTAGCAGCCAATTGGGAAGGACCTTACCGGGTAATAGAGAAACTCGACAAGGGAGCTTACATGTTGGAAACCTTGGATGGGAAGACAATTAAATGAACCTGGAATGCAGATAAACCGAAAATGTATTACGGTTAGATCCGGTTCCAAAGTTTCATCCCAATATACTATTTTTCCTTGGTTAGGATCAATAAGTCGTGATTTTGGCAAGTAGCGATTTTCTCTTCCTTTGTTAAGGATTCGCAAGTTGTAATTCGACAACAATGTCGTTTCTCCTTTGTTGAGATCATGAGTCATTTGTTTGCAAATAAATGAAGCATTTTCGTCTCTATTGTGATTTTACAAACAATGTTGTGACTTTTGTCTCTGTTGTGAAACGACGTGTGGGCATAGTGAAAACTCTCACGTGCATGATGCATCAAAATTATTATCTTGGAAAAAGAGAAATATGCTATTTAAACCCTGATCAGGTTGAGATGTAGGAATATTTGGTTAAAAATCAAACTTCTACATGTAGAAAATTAGTCTTTGTCGGGATTAAGTTCAGGGATGATAACCCGGAACACGTTGCAAAGATAAAACGAAAGGAATTTTTGCACATAAAGTGTCTGTTCGTTGAAACCAGATGGATATTTATGCAGACTACAAAAAATATTTTTGATTTTGGCCAAATCATTCAATAGAATCCAGCATAGTATGGATTCATGCGTGTGATCAAAACTCTAAGAAGGGTTAAATTCACACAGTAAGCAAGGAGAAGATAAGTAAAACGTTAAAAGTGTTAATCAAAACGAAACCGAGAACAAACCCGACAATATTTGGTACAAATTCATAAGGGGCTCAAAGGCCCCAAAAGGAAGGAAAATAATTACAAATTAAAACCGGCATCCCGACCCTTCCATACTCAAGCTGCCAGGGATTGAGCTTGGTCATCAGCTTGATTGATAGGGATCACCTCTTCCTCTTTGCGATTTTGATCTTCATCAACTTGAGTCACTGAATCTTCGTGAGGAGAAGGGGGAGAGATCAACCTGCCATCATTAACAAAAGCCTTAAAATGCATACCGGTAGTATTAAGCTCAATGTCGGGGTTTAAACAATGAATCTGATCAAGGGCATTATTGAAAGACCCCTCCACGACTGCTGATAGCTGGGTTCTCACATTAGCAGCATCAGTCTTGGCATACTCCAGCTCTGCCTCAATCTACTTATGTGACTTCTCTAGCTTCTCATAGAACGCGTTCAAATCCTTAAAATTTTTCACATTGACGACATTTAATTTTCGTAGAGAATCCACGACAGACTTCGTCTTCGCAGCAGTGTTCTGAGCCACAAGAAGTTCCTCACGAGTCTTTTTGGTTTCCTCCTGGGATGCTTGAAGCTCATTAAACGTTTTGATATACTTGGTCTTTAGAGTCGCCAAAGTTTGAACTAGGGATGAACACTTCATGGCACTAAGCTTTATGAGGCCATGTTCTTGAATTTCAGCATCAGAGAAGGGAACCGAATCCGTGAAGTGTTTAGGCGCATGAACAACATGGAAGAGTTCTTCAGAAATACCTTTCCCCCAAAGGGACCCGGGTAATAACCCGGTTGCAACGGAGGAAGAGGTATTTGGAACTTGTTGAGCAGCAGGCGCCCCAGATGAGATGACTGTTGGAGCAGGTGCCGTTTGAGCAACTGGAGCCTTTTCATTGTGGGACTCTGAAAGTTTTCGCTTCTTTGACCCAAGGCCAACAGCTACGACACCTTTCCCTGATTCTAGAACGACAAGAAAATGAGGAGATTGAGGTCGCTGTGACTGCTTTGATATGATTGGGTTGCCAGAGGTTGAAGTGGGAGGTGCTGGCTTTCCCATACCGGAAGACGGAGCCGAGGTAGAGACTGGTTGCTTTCCTATATCGGAAATGACATAATAAAAGCAAAGGAACAGTTAAAACAAGCAAAGTCATGTACAACAAATAAATATGGATATGATCATATTCGACTGTGCGGGAAACCCGAATCGATATTTGTGAATAAAAGAAGCAACACTGTGATGGCTGTGAGCTTCCTTGTAAGTAGCTATCTGGGTAACTGAGAAAGCATTAGAATCTGACAAATCCGTTTCATTGAAACGGTAGGTGGAAGGAGAAAACTCATGGTGGATATGGGACCAATAGAGTGGAAATTTCCAACAACGTGCATAACAACTGATGAACTCCTGAACTGAATCAAGTCTTGTTTGCCCCGATCTTCCTTGCAATGGAATCAATTCTTCAATGGAAAGAAAAACAGAGTATGAAGTTCTCTATTTTTGACAGCTTTTTAGGTTTTGTGATTTACTAAATGGAACAATGGAAGAAGATAAGAAATGGATTTGGATTGACACCATGGAATAGGAATTCCAATAAGTCTTGCAAGAATCACCACAATAGCTCAGAAGCTATTGATAAGAAACAAGAATTTCTTCACTAAGAACAAGGGAGAATAACTCTCAACCTCTCACACACAAAGTGCATTCTAATTTCATTCAACCAAAAGTCCTTACAATCTGTTGAAATGTAGCTTATATAGGCCACGAAACTATAAGCTAATGAAATGCAAATGTGTTCTAAATGAAATACAAATGTAGCTTCCAAGGAAAGCTATCAAAACAGCTATTTAAAAACTGAAAATGGCGCCTCTGCAACAAAATGGTAATAATCGATTATTTCAAATGGTAATCGATTATTTTGAAGCAAATAATCGATTACTAACTCTTGGTAATCGATTACATTGCTCATTTCAGCCTGAAAACTGACTCATGAACAAAATAATCGATTATCTCACCAAATAATCGATTATCATAGGAGCTCCCAAAACCAGGTAATCAGGCCAGAATAATCGATTATCACAGGAATTCACACTTCCATGTAATCGATTACAAGATGGAATAATCGATTACAGCAGAGCTATTGACAAATCCAACATTTATACAAGGTATTTAATCGATTACAGGCTACTTGTAATCGATTATAACAAACAAATTCAGCATTTTGTAGCCTTCTCCATGGTTCTCCAAGAGATTGAGGTTGGATTGTATATGATCTTGGAGTATTTGAGCCCTAGACCTTGTCATTGGCCCTTTAATCACCAAAGCAAGTGCTTCCATGTGTAATTCTAAGTCTTCCTTCACTTGCCTTGGTTTTAGGATTGTATTAACAACCATCGAAGGAGATCCCAACAAACAGATATTCTAATCCCAACAATCAAGGATTCTAGCTTATCTAATCAAGATGTGGCAACAATTAACCTAGAGGTAACACCCTTATAAATAAGAGGTACGCTCACAGGTATGAGCATTCTCTCTCGACTCTATTGTTTGTGGTCACTATGCACACAGATCACTCACATTGGCTAAACGTTGTATCAGTATCAAAGTGCACAATGATCTACTTAATCCAGGGGTATTTCTTTCATAGATACCTTGGAAAAAGTTTTTGATCCAAGATTAACCTACTAGCTATCCAGCTAGACATTCCTGTCTTCAAGGACAAAACAAAATTAATTTTTATTTAAAATTATACAAGAAGGAAATACATGTATTCGTTGTATAATTTTTTTCAAGTTTTAAAAAACCATGTTGATCTCACAAGTACAATAACAATCAAACAACACTTACAATACTAATCTCACAATAAAAAAGGAACAAACTCATCGAATATAGTAATAACTAAAAGTCATCAAATTTCCTAGCAATATAAATATATAAATATGTTATATAATGTTAATAATAATTAATGTTAATAATTAGATATATAAATAGATAAATGAAACTTATAATAACACACAAAACATAATTAGCCTATATCATAACAATTGATGGAAAGTCATATAGAAATAAGATCTATTAATAAGTATATATATCTTTTTGAGTTAGATTATAATTAGTGATAATATATATTATTAAAATGATTAGTATATAATTAGTTGTATTAATCATCAGATTTATTAATCAGTATATATAATTTTATTTTTACTAGAAGTAATATATTATTATTAATTAGTATATAATATTAATTGTTATTATATACTATTAATCATATATTTATTCACAAAAAATTATATAAATAGTTTTAAAAATTTTGAGGGAGGGAGGCTAAAGCTCTTGGCTGTCCCTTGTGTATGAAAGGGGTAACTTTCGTGTAGTTTGCGATTGGATGTAACTGTTCATATTTTTTCTCGGAGAAATCTTTCTCTTAATAGATCTATTCTTGTTCCTCAATCTTTGGAGAACGCAGCGTTGTATTATTGTAAGTTCTCTATTCCGAATATTTCCTGAAAGTAGACGACAAGTTTTAAATCGCATATCTCATCGTCATTAAATTAGTATGATTCACGACATCCGTCCCTGTATAGGTATCTAGAGAGTACATGTAGGGACAGATTTACAAGGGGCAATTAGGAGTTTTAGTCCCCTCCCTAAAACTTCTTTCAATAATCATATACTTTTTGTAAAAAAAAAACACAATTACTAATAATATATATAATAATTAATATACTATTTTCAATATAAATAATATTTAATAATTAATAATTAAATACTACTTACAGTAAAAATAAAATAAATATATTAATTAATAAATCTGATAATTAATATATCTAAGCACTGATTATATAATAGTTTTTTAATACTGAACAATACTAATATTTTTAATAATATATATTGTCACTAATATATATTTGATTGTTGTTATTGTGTTTGTGAGAATAAAAAATCTTTCAAAACTTTAATTTTTTTTATAAACACGTGTATTTCTTTCTTGTATTATTTGAAATGAAAAACAATTTTAATTTTATGTTTAAAACTAATAAATGAGTTTGTAAAAGCTATTATTCATTAAATATTTATTTGTTAGAAGTTAGATATTTAAATAATTAAAGTACAAAAAAAAAAAATTCAACCCCCTTCAATGGTTTCCTGTATCCGTCCCTGGGTACATGATTGAATATTAAAGTTTACCTGTTATGTTTGACAAAGTACGAGGCAAATTTGTCCTTCCCCGTCCTTGTCGTAAATCCTTAAATCATCCTCAACCTTGACCTCAATTCCAACCAAGAATAGAAAATTGGTATCCAACATCAGTTTTAATGAGAGTTAGGTTTCCCGCATTTTCCATAACCCGTGTTCTACTAAGATTAATTTTGACATTCAAGAGACATAGAAGCTGTTGGAAAGGGGAATAGCTATGGGTGTTTCTTTGGAAGACAAAAAAGAAGGCATGGTGCAACAATTAGTTGTGATGGAAAAAAGGGATAAAAAACAGAAAAATGGGTAGACATGAGTTTTAATGAGAGTTAGGTTTCCCACCTTTTCCCTAACCCGTGTTCTACAAAGATTAATTTTGACATTCAAGAGACGTAGAAGCTGTTGGAAAGGGGAATAGCTATGGGTGTTTCTTTGGAAGACAAAAAAGAAGGCATGGTGCAACAATTAGTTGTGATGGAAAAAAGGGATCAAAAATAGAAAAATGGGTAGACATGCAATCAGATGAAAGGTTCACACAAAAGTTTTTATCAAGCTCATGACGTATAATATTAGGGGGCTAGGAGGGAGGCTAAAGGTGAAGGAGATAAGAGAGCTTATTAAGAAAGAGGATGTCCAATTAGTGTGCATTCAAGAAACTAAAAAGGAGGAAGTTAAGAAGGAATTGTGTTATGCATTGTGGGGTGAGCATGAGATTTTACGGGAAAAGTACTCTTTTATAAATAGTGTCGGGGGAATGTTATGTTTGTGGAATAAGGAGGCTTTTCAAGTCAACAATTCCTTTAGACTAAAGGGATTCCTTGCTTAAGAAGGTGTGTGGTTGGAAGAAGATAAGAGGTGGTAATAGTCAATGTTTACTCACCTTGCGATTTGGAGGAAAAGAGAAGATTATGGCAAGGTTTGAAGGATTGCAAATTGAACTTTAACACAATAACATGGTGTGTTATTGGGGATTTTAATAGTGTGAGGTGTGGTTATGTAATGTTGTAGGTTTTGGTTATGCCAAAAAGCAAATATAGAAAGTCGAAAGCAAAATAACATGAAGAATCTTGAACACGAACAAGTCAAGCAATTAGAAGATACAAGACTCAGGTTAAATTGATCAAAGGTTTTTCCAATAAGTATATTTGGTCATTTGCTTAATTTAAATCAAGTCTTCAAGTTTCTTCTAAAAGCGTTAATTTTTTTTCAAGTTCTGGAATCAATGCAATCGATTACCTCATCATGCAATCGATTATCAGAAGCAACGATATAAAAGTTTTTTTTTTAAATTGCACCAAAAGTGTGTTTTTGAAGAGTTACATCTTTTGGGAATGACTCCTAACGGTTTACACAAATTTTTCCTATAAATATTCATTATTTTAACACATTTATATACATGATAAACTTTTGAAAAGATATTATTAACAATCATTGTCATTCATCAAGTTCTTGATCAAAAACTTGGTCAAATACACTTATTATTGAGAAAATTTTCTAGTGTTTCAATTTGTAACATTTCCTCCAAATCAGAGAGCGAATTCTTATATTCTTTGTCTAAAATTTTGAAAAGGGTGAGGCACCCCTTGTAAGAACAAGAGTGTAGTATCTCTTGATTCTTGAGAGACTCAAACACAAAGGATGAAGGATCCTAAGGTGTAAGAGTGTTCTTTTGTTGTAAAAGATTTGAAAGATAGTGAAACTCTCAAGCGAGTTGCTTGGGGATTAGACATAGGCACAAGAAGTGACCGAACTAGTATAAATTGAGTTTCCAATTCTCTCTTCCCTTATCTTTTTACTTTTATTGTAAATTTAATGTACTCATTTATATTGATAGAGATCTTAATTTCTTTTTTTTTTATCTTTTTAGTCAAGGTTTGATACATTATCATATAAAAAGGAATTATAGTGTATTAACAAAGAAAAATTTTATAAGCTCAATTCACCCCCTTCTTGAGTTCATTGAGGCCACTTGGATAACAAGTGGTATCAGAATAGGATTCTTGTATAAGGCTTAAACGCTTCAAGAAAAATCATGGCCTCATCAAACTCTCTCTTTCCTAAAGGAAACTCTATAAATAGGCCTCCTATTTCTAATGGTGATGGTTATGATTATTAGAAAACTCGTATGCAAATCTTTATACAAGTCATAGGTTTAGATATATGGGATGTTGTAGAAAATGACCATTTCATCCCTAAAAATATGATAGAAGATCAAATAATTGATAAACCTAGAGAAATGTGGAGTGATGATGATAAAAAGAAGGTACAACATAACTTAAAAGCCAAAAACATAATCACATCTACTTTAGGAATTGATGAATACTTTAGAGTATCAAATTGTCAAAGTGCAAAAGAAATGTGGGACACCTTATAAGTTACACATGAAGGAACAAGTGATGCAAGAGATATAGATTAAACACTCACACACACGAGCATGAACTCTTTAGAATGAATCAAAATGAAAGCATCAAAGACATGCAAAATAGGTTTACTGGTAGTGTTAATCATCTTGCCTTATTAGGAAAGATAGTTCCAAATGAGGATCTTATTAACAAAGTGTTGAGATGTTTAAACAGACAATGACAACCAAAAGTGATGGCTATTGCAAAATCAAAGGATTTGACCACTATGACTCTTGTCTTTTTGGAAAACTTCAAGAACATGATTTGGAACTTACAAGACTTACTCAACATGAAGAAAATGACAAAAAGAAGAAAGGAATTGCATTCAAAGTTTCATCTTCCACACATGAAGAAAGTGATAAAGAAAACATTGATGAACAAAATGATATGAATGAAAATGATGATTTCAGTCTTTTTGTAAAAAGGTTTGGCAGGTTTCTAAGGAAAAAAAGGAAATCAAAGAAGACCAAATTTCAAACCAAAGAAGAATTTGAAGGGTGAAAAATCCTCTCCAATTCCAAGATGCTATGAATGTAATCAATTGGGACACATGAAAATGAAATGTCCTACTTACAAAAAGAAAATTAAAAAACTTGATAAGAAATCTCTCAAAGAAAAGAAAGCATACATAACATGGGAGGAAAATGACATGGACTCATCAAGTGACTTCGAAAATGAAGTTGCAAATCTAAGTCTCATGGCTACAGATTGTGAAAGTCATGAAGAGGTAACATCCTCCAATCTTGATTTCATTTGACAAACTTCAAGATGCATTTAATGATTTGCATAAAGAATCGATTAAACTTGCAAAACTTATTTCATCCAATAAGAAAGTTTTCAAACTTAGAATTTTTTTTAAAAAATTGAACAAATAATTAAAGGTACTTAAACTTTCAAATGAAATCTTAGGATTAATAGATGCAAACTCATCAAGTACTAAATGCTTAATGTATGAGAATGCAATTAAATCCTACTCATGGTCATCTTGCAACAAGTTTGAGAAAGAAATAAATGATTTGAAAAACACTCTTGCAAAGTTTACCTTTCGTAAAAATAATTTAGACATCATATTAGGAAAACAAAGATGTGTCTTTGACAAGGCTGGATTAGGATACAATCGAAAAAGTCAACAAAAGTTTTATGAAAATTTCTTTGTATCATCTAAAAATGACTAGCTCTTAATTCCTAACATGTTTTAACTATGGAAAGAAAGGGGATAGTGTATCAACCTGTTACATTTGAAAGAATGGAAATACAATAGGAAAAATGATATGGGTTCTAAGGGGCACATTGCACAAATCTAACATTCAAGGACCTAAGGAAATTGGGTACCTAAATCAAAATTGTGATATTGAATTGAAGGATCTTTTGAAGCAAAGTTGGTACATTGATAGTGGATGTTCTAAGAACATGATGAGAGATACATCAAATTTACACACATTACTCCTAAGAATAGTGGACATGTAACATATGGAGACAAACAATAAAGGGAAAATTCTTAGAGTCGGTAAAGATCCCTCTACCTCTATAAAAAATGTTTTAATTGTTGATGGTCTCAAACATAGTCTATTAAGTGTTAGTCAATTATGTGATAAAGGGTATTAGGTATTGCTGAATTCACTTTATTGCTTTATTTAAAGTAAAAATAATAGACAAATAAAGTTTATATGACAGAATAAATAATGTATATATGCTAAACCTAAAAGAAATTCCTCTAAATCATGCACATTGTCTTATGAGTAAGGAAGATGATTCATGGTTATGGCATAGAAGAACTGCACACATTCACATGGATCATTTAAATAAATTGGTTTCAAAAGATCTAGTAATTGGTCTACCAAAACTCAAATTTGAAAAAAATAAACTCTATGATGCATGTCAAAAGGGAAAACAAGTAAGGATCTTTTTTAAATCTAAAAATGTTATCTCAATAAATAGACCTTTACAACTATTGCACATGAATATTTTAACTATGAGTTATGGAGGTAATTACTATGTTCTAGTAATTGTGGATGATTACTCTAGATATACATGACCTTTATTTCTTGCTCATAAAAGTTATGCATTCCACACATTTAGAAAACTTGCAAAAGTTATTCAAAACGAGAAAAATCTTAATATTGCATCCATAAGAAGTGATCATGGTAAGGAATTCGAAAATATGTATTTTGAAAACTTTTGTGATGATAATTGAATTGAACATAATTTTTCTACCCCAAGAACTCCACAACAAAATGGAGTTGTTGAAAGGAAAAATAGATATTTAGAAGAAATGGCAAGAATTATGCTCAATGACTAAAATCTCCTTAAATATTTTTGGACAGATGCAGTAAATACTGCTTGTTATGTTATGAATAGAGCCTTGATAAGATCATTTTTTAAAGAAAACCCCTTATAAAATATATAAAAGGAGAAAACCTAATATTTCACACTTTCATGTTTTTTGATGTAAATGTTTTGTTTTGAATAATGGTAAAGACAACCTGGGAAAATTTGATGCGAAATCTAATGAAGGAATATTTATTGGCTACTTATTACACAGTAAAACATTTAGAATTTATAATAAAAGAACTATGACTATATAAGAGTATGTTCATGTTGCTTTTTATGAGACTAACCTTCATAGGCCAAGAATAGAAATTATTGATGATCTTGTAGACTCCTTGGAAAACACTTATATTCATGAAAGGAGTTAGAAAAGAAGGAAGAGGAAAACAAAAAGGAAACTCCATTTCAAGAGGAATCAAGAACCATTGATCCTCCAAAAGAATGGAAAGCTTCAAAGAATCATCCACTTGACAACATCATATGTGATATATCAAAAGGGGTAACAACTAGAAACTCTCTTAAAGATGCATGTAATAATATGGCTTTTGTTTCTATAATTGAATCTAAGAACATTGATGAAGCCATCATTCATAAACATTGGATTATCGCTATGCAAGATGAATTAAATCAATTTGAAAGAAATCAAGTTTGGGAACTGGTTCCTAGACCCAATGATCATCCAATTATAGGCACTAAATGGGTTTTTAGGAATAAATTAGATGAGAATGATATTATAGTTAGAAACAAAGCAAGATTAGTGGCTAAAGGATATAACCAAGAAGAAGGAATTAATTATGAAGAAGCATATGCTCATGTAGCAAGACTAGAAGCAATTAGAATGCTACTTGCTTTTGCATCTATCATGGATTTTAAAATTTACCAAATAGATGTCAAAAGTGCATTTTTAAATGGTCTCATTAAAAAAGAAGTGTATGTTGACCAACCTCCAGGTTTTGAAAGATTTGATTTTCCCAATCATGTTTTCAAATTGAAAAACGCCTTATATTGTTTGAAGTAAGCTCTTAGGGCTTGGTATGAGAGGTTGAACAAATTTCTTTTAGAAAAGGGTTTTTCAAGAGGAAAAGTTGACACTGCTTTCTTCATTAAACGAAAGGAACATGATATATGTTGAATTACAGGAAGCTACAAGGAGATTGAAACAAGGTTGAAGACTTGATTTTGTTTTAGCTTTTTACATGCCCAATCACTTGAAGGCATTTGTAATTTGTCCAAGTGGTTCAAGTTAAATGCCTTGTGATCTTTCATTAGCATGTGTATTCTTATGATCATGCATTCATGTTTTTAAGCTTAAAGAAATCAAATGGTTTTTCAAAATGATAAGTTCTCAAGGCTTACTTGATTAAAAAGCTTGTCTCACTGCTTTAATCGATTACACAAGAGGTTTAATTGATTAAAGACATTCAAACATTTCTGGAAAAGCCTTGAAGAACAGTTTAATCGATTACATGCTCGTTTTATTCAATTACATAGTGTTAAAAGAAAACCATGCATTGTTGACTTAATCGATTACCATTTCTTGTAATAGATTATATAGTCTATTTCTGGAAATCATGTCGTTTTGTGTTAATCGATTACCATGAATCGTAATCGATTACATAAGTGTTTTAAACTTTCATGCGTTGCTGCTTTAATCGATTACAATGCGGTTTAATCAATTATTTTGTTCATGAAACATTTCCAGAAAGCTGATGAACAATTTAATCGATTATTTAGTCAATTTAATCGATTACACCTATGGATTAATTGATTAGTGATAGTTAATTCTATTTTTTATAAAGCTTGGTAAGTCTTTTTCTTATAAATAGACATTGAGCGATTTACTCACTACAAGAGTGACTTACCCAAAAGTTTCTGAGCTTTCATAAGTGCCCAAATTCATGTTTTACTCTGAGTTCAATCATCATCTTGTGTGATCAAGATTTCTGAATTTTTGAAGAGATGTTTTAGAAAAAGAAGGTTTTCAAGATTGTGATTCTGAGAATTTGTTTCTTGCAACCTGAAGAATGTGGTAACATCATTTCATTCATTCATACATGAAAGATATCAGGTTGTGTTTATCTTGAACCTATCTTTTTAATTGTTCTTAACAATTTCTGTTGTATTGAAATATATCATTGAGTTTCTTTTTAAGCATGCTAGAGTAGGGTTCTCTAGTGATTGAGATTCTGAGTAGGATTCTCAGTATCTTGGTGATTTGTATTCTAATAGGGTTTTAGAATCTATATCTTTGTCTAATGTTGATAAAAAGATCACTTGTAAACTGCTTGTAAAAGAGTATTTGATATAGTAATAACTCTAACCTAGTGTTGGTTGGAAGCAACTGGATGTAGCCTCCAAGGTTGAGAGGTGAACCAGTATAAATTGGTGTGTTCTTTATTCTAATTATGTTCATTTCTCATTAACTGAATTTGGGTGATTAAGAAATTATCAACAAGATTTACTTTCAGACATTACTTGAATTCCAAGGGTGATTTTGGTTGAAAGAAAGATTCTGTATATCAAAAGGTTTTTATGTGATACAATCCATCTTACATATTCCGCAAATTATTTTGAATAAAATTTTAAATCCTTGTTATAAACCAATTCATCCCCCTCTTGGTTTGTTTGATTAGCTTTCATTGTATTTTCAATATACTCCTGCTACAAATATACATTGATGATAATGTTTTTGGTACCACTAATGAATCTTTGTGCAATGATTTTTCAAAAATCATGCAAAATGAGTTTGAGATGTCTATGATGGGTGAATTAAATTTCTTTCTTGGACTCTAAATCAAGCAAACCAATGGTGACATATTTATCAATCAATCAAAATAATGTAAGGAGTTTCTCAAAAGATTTGGAATGGACAATGCAAAGGAAATTGCTACTTGAAAATATATTGAACTATTATGCAAATAACCAAGAGGGGGGTGAATTAGTTTTACCTCAGAGTTTTTAAAATTCCTTTCAAAATTGCTACAGCGGAAGACTTTCAAGAAGGATGGTATCTTTAAAAACAATTATGAAAACAATTTTCTTCACCTTCTATTTCACATATGCTTTCACTTTAATCAATCAAACCACTCATGTGATGTTACCAATCTTGTGATATGAACAAAAACTTAATACTTCAAGAACAATATGAAGATAAACAGAAATATTCAAACACACAAGATTTATACTGATTCACCTCTCAACCCCGGAGGCTACATCCAATTTCCTTCTAATCAAACCTTGATTAGAGTTTCACTATAACAAATATAATATCTTTACAAGCTTACAAAGATCTCTTTTACCCTCCCTAGGTAAAATTCAAAATCTAAACCTATAGACTTTTCAAAAGATCTAGAACCAAAGATCCCTTCTCTGTTTTTCCCTCTAGAAAAGCTTTAAAGATTACAATTTGTTATGAGAACATTCAACAACAAATACAACACAAATATCAACCAATAACCAAGCTTATAGTTCAAGAAAGATATCACCTCTTATTCCTCAGTGAAATCAATAAAATGAATGATCAAACCAGATTGGGAATGTATGCATATGATCTTTCTTGATGACTTTTTTAATCAAAAAGCTTAAACAAATGCTTCAAATCATGTAGACAATGACTAACATATCATGTAAAACTCCATGACTATTAGAATCTTTTGATTTTCTAATCTCCCTCTTCCTTTGTGTTTTATGAACTCTTGAAAGCGATTCTCTCAGTGCTTGTACGAAAACTTCACAAAGTATCTCTCTTTCAACTCAGTGAAAGTTGTTCTATTTATAAAAAAATAGACTTAACTAACTGTAATCGATTATTTCGTCAATGTAATCGATTATTTTAACTGATGTAATTGATTATTTTAACCAAATAATCGATCAAGCGTTCATCAGGATTCTGGAAAAATGTCAAGAAAAAAATAATCGATTATTCCAGATGACCTGTGATTCCTGATACACATAGATAATCGATTAATTTCCTAAATAATCGATTATCACAGACAATGTGAAAAACTTATCAATGCATTTTTAATCGATTACAATAATCTGGTAATCGATTAAACCAGATGAAAATGCATTTGTGAATTATGCAGTGACTCAGATAATCGATTATTCTGTGATGTAATCGATTATCACAGAGCACGTCTGATTCTGTGTTAGACTCATTTAATCGATTACGAATCAATGGTAATCGATTAAAATGTTCATAAGGAAATATGCAGACCTGTTCACTTGCATTTAATCGATTATATCATATAGGTAATCGATTAAAACAGTGAAAAATAGTTTTTCTAAGAATCTAATTGCCTTTATGACTTAACATCTAAATGCTTATTACTATATGTTTAAACATGATTTAATGTATGTATGAATGCATGAATCAATCAAGATTAGTGAGGATTATGAGGCTTTATCCACTTGAACCAAGCTTAAGCAAGAAATTACAAATGTCATCAATTGAGTGGGCATGTAAAATATCAAAACTTGCACTCTTAATCTTCTTGATTCCATATCTTCATCTTCCTCATAGTTAACACTATTCCCATGAGCATTTCTTGTTACATGGATAAGGATGAAGGAGGCAAGTCAGTTGACATCAAGAAATATAGAGGTATGGTCAGAACCCTCCTCTATTTATCTGCTAGTAGACCTTATATAATGTTCAGTGTCTGTTTATGTGATAGATATCACGCCAATCCTAAAGAATCACATCTTTGTGCATTCAAAAGAATTATGGAATATTTAATAGGCACTATGAATATAGGTTTATGGTAGCCTGAGATCACCTCATATAGTTTAATAGGATATTTTAATTCTGATTTTGTTGGTGCAAAACTGATAGAAAAAGTACTAGTGGAACATGTCACTTGATTGGATCTGCATTAGTTTCTTGGCATATTAAGAAACAAAATAATGTAGCATTATCCACTACTGAAGCAGAATATATTGTTGATGGAAGTTGTTGTGCTCAAATCCTGGATGAAACAACAATTTTCAAACTAGGGTATAATACTTGACCATATCCTTATAAGATGTAATAACACTAGTGCAATTAATTTATCTAAAAGTCTCATTTTGCACTCTAGGACTAAACATATTGAAACGAGACATCATTTCTTCAGAGATCATGTGCAAAAAGGTGATTGTGTTTTAGAATTTGTAAAAGCTAAAAAGCAATTAGCATATATTTTTACTAAACCGTTAGCCAAGGAAAACTTCTTCAATATAAGAAGAGAACTAGGAATCATTGATCTCTCAAATATATAAATTACAAAACACTCCTAACTTGTTTATTATATCTCTTTCTATTATTTAACTATTTTGTTATGATGGTTGTGGATCTTTTACTTCGGTGTATGTTTATGCCTTTTTGATATTGCCAAAGGGGGAGACATATGTATAGGTATTATGATAAGATATGGATATGTATAGATACGTATAAGGTATGGATATGTTTGCTTTATGGATATTTTTGCTCAAATTTTAAATAAAGCCCATGCATATTCTTAGGGGGAGTGATTGCAATATCTTATTATATTATTTGCTCCCTACCTAAGATGGTTGTCATCATAAAAAAAGGGAGAATTTGGTTATGTAATGTTGTAGGTTTTGATGATGCCAAAAAAGCAAACAATAAAAAGGCGAAAACAAAACAACATGAAGAATCTTGAACACGAACAAGTCAAACAATTAGAAGATTCAAGGATCGGGTTAAATTGTTAAAAGGTTTTTCCAATAAGAATATTTGGCCATTTGCTTAATTAAAATCAAGTCTTCAAGTTTCTTTTAAAAGCGTTAATTTTTTTTTCAAGTTTTGGAATCATTGTAATCGATTACCAAAAGCAACGATATAAAAGTTTTTTTTTTGAAATTGCACCAAAAAGTGTGTTTTGAAGAGTTACATCTTTTGGGAATGACCCCTACCAGTTTACACGAATTTTGCCTATAAATATTCATCATTTTAAAAACTTCATATACATGAGAAACTTTTGAAAAAAATCTTGTTAACAATCATTATCATTCATCAAGTTCTAGATCAAAAACTTGGTTCAATACACTTATTATTGAGAAACCTTCTAGTGCTTCAATGTAACATTTCTTCTAAATCAGAGGGTGAATTCTTATATTCTTTGTCTAAAATTTTGAAAAGGATGAGACACTCCTTGTAAGAAGAGTGTGGTATCTCTTGATTCTTGAGAGACTCAAACACAAAAGTTGAAAGATCTCAAGGTGTAAGATTGCTTTGTGTTGTAAAGGATTTGAAAGATAGTAAAACTCTCAAGCGGATTGCTTGGGGATTGGACGTAAGCATAAGAAGTGACCAAACCAATATAAATCAAGTTTGCAATTCTCTTTTCCCTTATCTCTTTACTTTTATTGTAAATTTACTATATTCATTTATATTTATAGAGATCTTGATTGCTTGCTTTTCTCTTTTTAATCAAGGTTTGATACATTATCATATAAAAAGGACATAGAGTGTATTAACAAAGACAAATTTTATAAACTCAATTCATCACCCTCTCCCTCTTGAGGTCATTGAGGCCACTTGGATAAATGAGGAGGAAAGGAGAGAGAGTTGGTCTGAGCATTAGTTTACAAGGGGAAGAGAGATGGACGAGTTCAATCAATTCATAGATGATATGGAGCTTATTGACATTCCTTTGGTTGGAAGACACTTCACATGGTACCGCCCAAATGGTAAAGCAAAGAGTATAGTTGATAGGGTGATGATGAGTAAGGAATGGTTGAAAGCTTGGCAAGAATGTTGATAATGTCTTAGATACATATATCTCGAACAATTTCCCGCTCTTGGTGACGAATAATACTTTTGATTGGGGCCCAAAACCTTTTAGGGTACTTAATATTTGGTTTCAAGATTTCGGTTCAAAGAGGTGGTAAAGGAAGCTTGGACGAATCAAGTGATTGATGGTTGGGGGGCTTTTGTTCATAAGGAGAAATTAAAGGGGGTGAAAATGGTTCTAAAGAAATGGAATATGGAGGAATTTGGTATGCTACATACAAAGCAACAACAAATTGTTAAAGAGATGAATAAGTTGGAGTTAAAGGAGGAACAAGGAGACTTGGGACATGAACACATCTAAAAGAGGTTATATCTACAACAAGAGTTTTGGAAGGTGGCAAAATTCAATGAATTTATGCTACTCCAAAAGTCAAGAGCTAGGTGGATCAAGGAAGGGGATAGCAATTAAAAATTCTTTCATTCCATAATATATTGAAAGATAAGGAAAAATTTGGTGAAGGGAATACATGTGGACAGGATTTGGATTGAAGAACCAAATAGGGTGAAAGATGGGGTGAAAAAAATACTTTGAAAATAGATTTTTGGAAGAAAATCTTCAAAGAGCAAAGCTTGATGGAGTTAACTTTCAACAAATCAATAATAGCAATAATTGCATGCTCTTGAGGGACTTTGGGATGGAGAGGTGAAACAAGCTATATGGGAGTGTGAGAGCTCAAAAAGCCAGGGCACGATGGATATAATTTCTATTCATCAAGGAGTTTTGGGAAATGCTAAAGGAGGATGTTATGAGGTTTATTAGAGAGTTCCATCGAAACAAGAATCTTCCTAGAGGTACTAAAAGTACTTACAAATATAATTAGGAATATACTTGGAAGAGTGATTGATAATTGCCAAAGTGCTTTTGTCAAAGGAAGGCAATTCCTTCATAGTGTGTTAGTAGCAAATGAGGTTGTGGACAATGCAAAAAGAAGGAATAGGCCATGTTTAATTTTCAAGGTAGATTTTGAAAAAGCCTATGATTCAATCTCTTGGAACTTCTTGTTTATATGCTAAAGAGGATGCGTTTTGATGAAAAGTGGATTACTTTGATTAAGGGATGCCCAAAGTCTTCTTGTCATCGGTGTTGGTGAATCATAGCCCTATATAAGAATTCAAATGCTACAAGGGACTTTGACAAGGAGATCCATTGGCTCCTTTCTATTCCTTGTGGTGGTCGAGGGCTTGAGATGTGGTTTAATGGGAGAAGCAAAGGCAAATGATTTGTTTAGTGGTTACAAAGTGTGGGAAAAAGATTGTGTTGTGAGCATGCTACAATATGCTTATGACATTATCTTTTTTGGGGAACCAAATGTGAGAAATGTTTTCACTATCAAAACTATCTTGACGATGTTTGAGTTGGTCTCCAATTTGAAAGTAAATTTTTTTAAGAGTAGTTTTGGTGCTTTTTGTTAGCTTTGAGGAATCTGAAGTTATGGAATCAAGAAGAATGAAGCATACAAGTTTTGATGTTTCACATGCCCACTCAATTGATGGCTTTTGTAATTTCTTGTTTAAGCTTGGTTCAGTTGTTAAAGCTTTATAATCCTCACTAGTATTGATTAATTCATGCATTCATACATACATTTAAATAGGTTTAATTATATGATAATAAGAAATTAGACAAAAATTCATAAAGGCAACTAAAATTTTATAAAAACTTTTTCTCACTGTTTTAATTGATTACATTGGAGATATAATCGATTAAATGCATGTGAATGCTTTCCAGTTTTTGCCTTATGAACATTTTAATCGATTACCACTTATTCGTAATCGATTAAATAAGCTTAACACAGAATTAGACATTATCTGTGATAATCAATTATTTTAAGATATAATCGATTACATAAGCTTCTACATAAATTTTCACAGCATGTTGATCTGGTTTAATCGATTACCAGATGATCGTAATCGATTAAATGTACTTTGATCAGTTTTATACATGGTCTGTGATAATCGATTAAATGAGAACTTAATCAATTACATGTGTGTATTAGAAAACTGAGTTCATCTGGAATAATCGATTACTAGATGGCTTAATCGATTATTTTGTTCTAGACAAATTTCCATATTCTTGATAAACACTTTAATCGATTATCTGGTTAAAATAATCGATTACTTTCATTAAAATAATCAATTACATTGACGAAATAATCAATTACAGTTAGTTAAGTCTATTTTTTTTATAAATAGAATAGCTTGGTCTATGTTATTCATTAAGAGAAATTCTAATAGACTCGTCCAAGCCTTGAGAAAAACACTTTTTACAGTTCTCAAAAACACCAAAGCTGAGTTTAAAGAGAAAATCAAAGATGCTTATTGTCATGGAGAGTTACATGATTTGTTAGTCATCATTCTCATTGTTTGAAGAGTTGTTCAAGCTATTGGTTAAAGAAATCATCAAGAAAGAATATTTGCATACATTCTCAGTTTGTTTGAATCATTCATTTCATTGAATTAGCTGAGGATTATAAGGTGATATCTTTCTTGAACCTTAAGCTTGCTCATTTTGTTTGATAATTATTTTGTATGTGAGTTGATTGTCCATATAACAATTGTATTCTTTAAAGCTTTTTCTAGAAAGGTTTTCTAGAGGGAAGAACGAAGAAGGGATCTCTGGTTCTTGATCTTTTGAAAAGTCTATAGGGTATAGATTTTGAATTTTACCTAGGGTGGGTAAGAGAGATCATTGTAAGCTTGTAAAGAAATAATATTTGTTATAGTGGAACTCTGACCAAGATTTGGTTAGAAGAAAATTGGATATAGCCTCCGAGGTTGAGAGGTGAACCAGCATAAATCTTGTGTGATTTAATATTTCTGTTTGTATTTCATGATATTCTTGAAGTATTAGTTTTGTTCATCTTTCAATATTGGTCACAGCACAAAAGTGGTTTGATTGGTGAAGGAAATTGTTTTTCTATTTGGTTTTAAAAGATACGATCCTTTTTGAAAGACTTTCGCTGTTACATATTTTGAAAGGAAATTTTAAAAACTCTGAGGTAAAACCAATTCACCCCCCCTCTTGGTTATTTGCATAAGTGTTCATTATATTTTCAATTGGCATCAGAGCTGGTTCTTGTAATTTGCTCAAGATCTTTCTAAATTCTTTGAAAATGAATACTAATCAAATAACATTCAAGGAGGGAGTCTCATTGAATAGACCACCTTTGTTTGAAGGGGAACATTTTAACTTTTGGAAGAATAGGATGCAAATCTTCATCCAATCGAATGACTCGGGTGCTTGGAATTGTATTGAGAAAAGTCCTTTCATTCCTACCAAAATTGTTGATGGCAAATCAATACCAAAAGAATGGGATGAAATGTTAGAAATAGAAAAGAAAATGGTTCAATATGATTTCAAGGAAAAGAATACGATAACTTCTGCATTATCTTCCGATGAATTTTTTAGGACTATTAGGTGTAAAAGTGCCAAAGAAATGTGGGAATTACTTGAAGTTACTCATGAAGGTACTGATGATGTGAGAAGATCAAGAAAACACACTCTCATTCATGAATATGAAATGTTCAAAATGAGAGATGATGAGAACATCTCACAACTTCAAACTAGATTCACCCACATAGTGAATCACTTGCTTGGGCTAGGAAAGACCTTTGATGTAGAAGAGCTGAACATCAAGATTTTAAAATGCCTAACAAGAGATTGGCAACCTAAAGTCACAACCATTAAAGAATCCAAGGATTTATCAAAGATGTCAATAGCAGCCATGTTTGGTAAGCTTTTAGAATATGAACTTGAATTATCTCAACTAACTCATGGTGAAGATGCAGATAAGAAGCATAAGAATATTTCATTAAAGGCTGCACCTTCAAAGATAGAAAAGGAAGACGATTCAAGTGATGATGATGATGATGATGAGAATATGAATCTCATAGTAAGAAAGTTTACCAAGTTTCTAAGGAAGAATAAAAGCAGAAAGCAACCATTTCAAAAGAAAAGAAATGATAGCACCTACAAGAACAACAACTCCTCCTCAATCACTTGCTTTTAGTGTGGAAAGCAAGGCCATATAAAGTCAGATTGTCCCTCATTGCTTGAGAGGATAATGAATCAACAAGTTTAGAATCCTCTTCAGAAAAAGAAGTTGAAGCTCACCTATGCCTTACATCTACCATTTGTGAAAAAGATGAATCATCAAGTACAGAATCAAAGGTAAGTTCTGAATTTGAAAATGCAATAGATGCTTTTCATGAAATGCATTGTGAAGCTCAAAAACTAGCAAAAGCAAACAACAAGCTTAAGAGTGACTTAAGATGGCATATATCCAAGCTTGCTGAATTGCAAGAAGAGCTTTGTAAATTGAATGAAGAACATGATAAGCTTCTTTCAAGTTACAAAGAGAATGGATGTACATGTTCCTTGGCCAACTCTAAGGTTGATAAATACAATGATTTGCAGAAAGAATTTGATGATTATAAGCTGAGTAAAGAAAAAGAAAACATGTGTTTGCAAACTGAAAATAGTTATTTGGTTAATTTGCTAAGAAAGTATTACAAAGGTAAATGTAACTTAGATGAAATGATAAGTGTTCAAAAGTATGCTGGTGATACTTATGAATTGGGATACAAACATGGTGCTAGAACTCAAAATAAGCTTGTGTTTGTACCTCCAAAACATAAGTATCAAAAGCAACATAATCAACCAAACATATATCAAAGATTTACTCGTGCTAAATCATCAAAATCTCCTACTTGCAATTATTGTATGCTTGACGGTCACACTTCTTACAAGTGCTTTGCTAGAAGATTTTATGTTCCTAATGGTGAATGTATATGGGTTGAGAAAAGAAAGAAAGAAACTAACCCCTTTGGATCAAACTTAAATTGGGGACCCTATTTCTCTTTTTAATTTGATTTGTGCAGATGTGTCTTAGAGCAAAATCATCAATATGGTACCTAAATAGTGGATGCTCTAGACACATGACCGGAGACATATCCATGCTAACAGATGCAATACTTGAAGAAAGAGGATATGTTACTTATGGGGACAATAATAAAAGCAGAATAATTGTGCAAGGCAACATTGGAGACAACTTATCAACTAAAATCAAGGATGTGCTTTATGTTGAAGGGCTGAAACACAATTTACTAAGTATTAGTCAATTATGTGATAAAGGTTTTTAAGTCACCTTCAACAATGAGACTTGCTTGATACATGAAGGCAAGGATGGCAAAGTTGTACACATTGGTAAAAGGAAGGGTAATATCTATGTTTTGTCCATTGATCATGCATTCATACATAAAACTGATTGCTTGATAAGTAAAGTGAATGAAACATGGCTAAGGCATAGAAGAACATCTCATATAAACATGCATCATCTCAACAAGTTAGTTAGAAAAGACTTAGTAATTGGTCTACCTAAGCTTAAGTTTGAAAAGGACAAAATTTGTGAAGCATATCAAAGAGGGAAGCAAACTAAAAACTCTTTTCAAAGTAAGAATATGATTTCAACTTCTAGACCTCTTTAATTGCTTCACATGGATTTATTTGGTCCTTCAAGAACCATGAGTTTAAGAGGAAATTATTATGGACTTGTCATAGTAGATGATTACTCTAAATACACTTGGACATTGTTCATAAGATCCAAAAGCCAAGCATTCTCAGCTTTTAAGAAACTAGCCAAGTTAATTCAAAATGAAAAGGGATGTAATATTGTTTCAATTAGGAGTGACCATGGTGGTGAATTCCAAAATGAACACTTTGAAAAGTTTTGTGAAGATTTTGGAATTAATCACAATTTTTCAGCTCCATGAACACCATAACAAAATGGAGTTGTGGAGAGGAAAAACAGATCACTTGAATAAGGAGCAAGGACTCTTCTGTAACGCCTCTCTTTACTCACCCGTGCTTGATTGTTTTTATATAAAATTCCGTGTCCACTTTGTATTAAAATTAGATTAGTATAAATTTTTCACGAAAATTCTTTTCGCTTTGCTTGCAAATGATTCGATTGTGACGTACATAGTTCTTCCTCACCACGGTTCAATTATAATAATATATACAGTCCAGATGCAGTCATCCAAAATAATACAGACAACTTATCACAATTACATGCCACAGAAAATTATAAATCATAACATACAGCTTCTCATCAAACTTCTTCAACAATCTTCAACTACAGCTCATGCTTTCCTGTTTATCTGCTCGCCCAAATGATTTGGGGTCATCACAGGTGTCAACCACAGACACAACTCGGGTGAGTTTATGACAA
>PYAF01005852.1:498048-508197 GCA_007407185.1 Glycine tomentella | reverse complement strand
ATGTGAACAATATAATATAAGCATCATAGTTATCAATAATATGATTAGGAAGACAAAAATAGTCATGCCTTAAAATGTGAATTCAAAAGAATATGAATTTCTCTTGCTCAGGATCAAATTATAATAAAATTCATAGGCTGGTATTATTTTCTCATTTGAAAAATATTCTAAATTTTTTTTTTATGATAGAGTATTCAAGACTTTAAATGATCAAATTCATAATTATGTAAATAGAAAGCAAATATCTTACCAAACTCATAGTATGAATAACGAAGTTAGAGAGAGGAAAAATCTAACTTTGAAATATGAATTTAAAAGAATAATTTTTTCCAATAGATTTTTTTACATGACTTTTCCTTGCAAGTTGCAATATCAATTATGATAACATGTGGAAGAAAGATAATTGTGCTTATAACATGTTAAACAAAATATAACTCGAAATAGAAAATTATAAGAAAAATTATTGAAGAGAATAAAAATTGTGTATATTCTTTCTAATATAAATAAAAAGATAATTGGAAAAAAAATAAAAAAGATTATAAAAGCATACACAAATAAATTATTCAAAACAATAACTGATTATTTTTTTTTCTTCAGAGTCCCAAATTCAAATTTAAAATTAATAAAAAGAACTCATCTCCTACGTTTATTAGAATCAATGAGGAATAAGATCATATCTTGAGAGATAATAATAGATAAGCATTCCTAGATAAATGCAATTTACTAGATAAATTACTAAAGAAGGTGTAGCCCTAATATCTAATTTTAAGTGTAACCCACAAAAATCCCTCTCACTGTTTCTATTCTGCACTTTCTACCGAACACACTCTCTCTCTCTCTCACTCGCATTGTTTCTCAGTTACTCAGATCAGGTAACACTCTTTTGCCCCTTTCCCTTTTTTCTCTTCTTCATAACTTCTCACTCAGAGAATTCTCTCTCTCTCTCTCTCTCTCTCTCCAAACCTTAGAATCCTCAAAACCTTAAAATTCACAATTCAAATTTGCGGTCTTGTTCTTTCTCTTGTGTCTCGATTTGTTTCTTTTCCGCCATTCAATTCCTCGAAAATCATTCTATTCCTTCGAACCCTTTTTGTATTTGAAGAAGCAATTGGTAAGATGTGCGGGGTGTTTATTATGGTCAATGGAAATTTCTACGAAAAAGGGTTTAACTTATTTATGCCCATTTTTCGTCAAAAAAAGAAACTTTGACTTTTTTTTCTTCTCTTTCTTGTATGTGCAGATGTTACAAACTTATAAAATTGTTGTGTTAGTAACGATTGAGGTTTTGCAATTTAAGTTGTTGATTAATTTTTTTTCTTTTAAGAAGACTTATGTAACGGAGTTTATTTTTAAATTTTCTCGAAAAATGTGCTGAAAGGGGATTACGTTGATCTTTCTGGTCAATCTAGTTACATGCAGTGTTCTTGTTATGCTAAATCATTTATTGCAAATGTTAAAAAGTATTTTTTGTGACTTTCTTTTCTATTTCTTGTCTTTTTTCATAAAGATTTAGAGTTTTATTGCAAATATTAAAAATACTGTTTGTATGATATTTTACTCTTTGGTTGCCAGTTATCTATTTTTGTGAATAATTGGTGTCGGCTCTTAAATTGATGAGATATACCTTTTTTTCCTTTTCTTTAGTGTGAGGATTACTGTAAGTAAAATTTTCTGTCATGCAGGCATGAGTGGCTGCCAGAATTGATTCATAGAGATAATTGGTAAGAGATTTTTCTGTTATTTTGACGCCATTCAAAATCTTGATTTGATTTTCCTGCAAATTTTGTTTCTTTGCAAGTAGTTTGCTAATCCTGTTTGTGTCTTTGCTTTGCATATCTTGTATTAGGAAGTTTATTTTATTCAAAGGTGGCAATGGATGTGGTTTTAACCTTAGGAAGAGAAGACACTAATTCTGTTGATGAGACAAAAATGACTGAAGACACCATCACGACTGAAGAAGCCCCGGAGAAGCTTGGAGGCTGTAAGATATTGGTTTTGAACTTATAATCTCATTTATGCACTCTGTTATGTTATGTGTGGTGATTGTGAATTTTTCCTTTTGTAGTTGTGTTCTGTATGGAAATCTGGCTTTCTACTTTTGTATAGGTTCTTAAATTAGTAAGAGCATCTCCAATGGTGATGTAAGCAACCTACTTTGGGCTCTTAAGTGAGTCCAAAGTGGTTGGTCCACTATGTCACCTCACTTTTAAGCATCCCACATTTTTATTCTTTTTTATATTTCTATTTAATTTTTTTTCACCAATGCTATTTTTTTTTTCGCAATCAAGTCTCTTATATAAGTTGTGCTTAAATTTTAGCAATCCATCCTGCAGTTAGATAAGCTCCAATAGGGGAAAAAATAAGGAATGGTTTCTTAGTTTACATTGAGAATCAGTTTTACAACTTGCATACCTTCCAATGTAGAATTTGTGAGTGAGATTATTTTGTGCTCACATCTTTAATTTGGAGCTTAGATATCTTCTGTAGATTTTATGATTCTGATATATGATCATTTGATCAGCATGAAAATATGATGTTTCAAAGTGGACATTTGGTGTATGTCTTTTATTCTTGTTTGGCATATGTCTGAATTTTTTTATAGATGCTAGATTAATCCATGCAATTACTTCCCCGTAGTTGCTTGATTCATGTGTAGAACAGTAGAAGTGTAAGAGGGCTTATGTTTATGTATTATTTACGTTGCTTCATAGTATGCTGGTATCCTTAGAAGCTTCTTCATCTTCATCTAATTTATTGGCTACTGTTTAATATAGTTATTACACAAGCATGGCCTTGTGGTTTCCATTGGTTAGCTACAAATTACTGATCTGTTGTGCAATATTTTTCCCTTCATAGCAAGCTTTGATTCCAGAGATCGAAGAAAAAGTAAGTACCTGTCTTACCCATACATTGGACCAAAACAAAAGGA
This sequence comes from Glycine tomentella, assembly GCA_007407185.1. Classification (NCBI taxonomy): domain Eukaryota; kingdom Viridiplantae; phylum Streptophyta; class Magnoliopsida; order Fabales; family Fabaceae; genus Glycine; species Glycine tomentella. The sequence goes on along the minus strand of PYAF01005852.1, from coordinate 505,268 downwards.
TTTGCCAGCTGAAACAGAAGATTTGAAGACACCATGTCCTTCTCAGAAAGCAGGGGTTTCAAGTGTCACTACTAATCCTTTAAATGGATCTTCTTCATATGGTAAATTGGGTAGCAAGAGGTTCCGAAATAGCTGGTACAAAAAGTTCATCAGCTGTAATACTATGTCCAGCCATAACAAATTCATGAATTCATCTGCAGAAGAACTACTTTCAGGACTTTATTCTACAGCCATTGATTGTATGTTTCCAGTTGGGAATAAGAACTTTGATTTAATTGAGCAGTTCTTTTGCAGATATAGAGTATCAAACTACCATGATGAGGCTGAACTTGCTACTTTCCAGGTTAATGCAAAAGAAGAAAAACCGGGGAAACCTGTGTGTAATGATTTACCGGATACCAAAATTAAGAAGAGAAAGAACAATAAAATTGAAAATGCAGTTAGGCGTAAGAGAAAATCACTCTCTGGCCTATCAGATGTGAATGTAAGCACTTCTGATAGTGACTCTCAGAAGCCTGGGAGAAAACTGAAACAAAAGAGGAAGGTGGAAGAAGTTACTTCAGTACATCCACCGGAAAATGTTGAGATAAATTTAATTGGGGGCAGCAGCAAATACAGCTCAACTCCTCAAGCTTCACAAAATCTGTGTTGCCTTGCTTCTGAAGGAAAGGCTGTGAATAAACAGAGGGAAAAGATAGAGGCACTAGAGCATCAAAGTGCTCAAATTAATTCAGTGTATACAGATGCAAAAAGGCTTAACTGCAGTTCACTGGTAATAGATTTGCAGTTTACATCCCCACCTATACCTGTCGATATTCCTGAGAGAAATAGAAGTCAAAATAAGGAAGAACTGGTTTTATTAGCTTCAAATCCGGAGTCACGTGTTTCCCAAGAAGGACATGTTGGGAGTATAACTGATCATTGCTTGTCGGTAAGTCCTAAGGCTGAGGTTGGTACTGTCATGGTAAATAAAACAGGGTTGAATAATAGCATGGGGAAAGCAACACGAGTGCATCTCAATACTAAACCTGCTGTTGGAGTGCCTCTCAATAGCATGGGGAAAGCAGCAGGAGTGCATCTCAATACTAAACCTGCTGTTGGAGTGCCTCTCAATAGCATGGGGAAAGCAGCAGGAGTGCATCTTAATACTAAACTTTCTGCAGAGAAAAAAGGGTTGAATAATAGCATGGAGAAGCCAGCAGAAAAGCCTCTCAATACTAAACTTGCTATAGGGATAACAGGGCTGAAGAATAGCATAGAGAAGGCAGCAGAAAAGCCTCTCAATACTAAAGTTGCTGTAGAGATACCTGATTTGAACGGTACTGTTGCTGAATGCTATTCAATCAGCACAGAATTTGATACTGTACATTTCGTTTCACCTGAATTTAAATCGGAGCAGTCAAGAAGCTTATCTGCATGTTCAAGATCTACCAAAGCTACTTCTTGCAATAGACCGGATACCAATGGAGGATCACTTAGAACCTGTCTTCTCCTAAAATTTGCCCCTGTAGCTTACATCCCATCAAAAGAAGATTTAATGACAACGTTTTGCCGGTTTGGTCCCTTGAAAGCGACTGAAACTCATTTGTTAAAAGACACTGGTAGTGCTCGAGTTGTTTTTGTCAGAAGTGCAGATGCCACAGCTGCATTTCATAGTATAGAGCAGAACAACAAATTTGCCTTTGGTTGTACTCTCGTTGATTGCAAGCTCCATCATCTTTCTGCAGCCTGTCCACCTGTGGAGCAACTTGTGACCACTGCTCAACCAACTGGGTTTATGGCAATGCCTGGTGTGATGACCCCTGCTCAACCAACCATGTCTATGGCAATGCCTGGTGTTACCCCTACCCAACCAATTGGGTCTATAACAATGCCTGGCGTGATGCCAACCCAGCCAACTGGGTCGATGGCAGTGCCCGGTGAGACACCTCCTTCCCTTCAGTTCATTAGGCAGAACTTGCAGATGATGACATCAACCTTGGAGAATTCAGGGAGTAGTCTTTCGCCCCGCATGAGAGCCAAACTGGATTCTGAAATTAAAAACCTTATGACAAAGGTGAATTCCAGGACTAAGGTCTAAATAGTGGTCTAATTGGAAGCTTTTCTTTCTGAATTTATCATGGAAGTATTTAACTAGATTACAGTAGTTCGGGTTTATATTTTAGTCCTCTTTCAGTGGTTGTACTGGACTACTGGTGGACTTTCCTCCCAATTCTTTGACTTCTGCACAATTCATTTGAATGACTCGAGGATATTTAATGCATCAATGTCATTTGATTCAATATCATTGAGTGCTTGCCAAGTCTTTCATTTGTATATATTCTGATGATATATCAAGGGACAAGGTAAGTTTTAACATTATCCAAATTAGTCATTGAGAAATTTAGTTAATGAATATTAGTCCTTGATGATGCAAAAAATTCATATTTAGTTCCTGAAAGTAATAAAATAAAAAAATGTTAGTCCTTAAGCATTGGATGTATTAGTTATTCATTGATTCATGTGAGATTTTTATATTGTCTGTCCTCAAATTATTGAAGGATTAAGGTCCAGGGTTTACAATTTACTATAGTAGCAAAGATATATTGAAGTGAGATATATTGTGATTGTGTTCTTACGAATGAGATGATAAGCTGACATGAGAAAATTAAAATTAATTCTTTGAGACTTTTAGTACTCAGCCGTGGTCATAAGATGCTTCCATAGATTTCTAATACCTAGACGCTAATTGATCCAAATGATGTATGGTGTGGGTATTGTCGATTTTTTATTATTTTTAAAATAGATAAAGATTTTAATTTTAAAGTTAACTTATAGAATTATGTTTGTTAAAATTTAGTTTTTTCTTTATAGTTTTTTCTATATGACCCCACCCTGTTGAAGAGTTTGGTAGTAGTTTTCAAGATTATTGATATACGCACCTAGTTAGTGTGTTGTACTTGAATTGTGGCCATCTGTTTTTATTCTCTCTAAATGGCTAATGAAAATGGCCATTTATAGTAAGATATTTTAAAGATTTTTTTTTTTCAAAAATATAATGTGAGATAAAGGAAGTTTTGGGTGCAAAGAGGAGGAACTCCGATATTATAGTTTATAACAATCACACGAAATATTGAATCAACTGAGCTAGATGAGTGTCTGTCTTGTGTTCTATCCCAAGATATAACGATACAATATCTATGATTGAAAGGGGTCCAAACAATTTTAAAAATTTATATGATTGTATATTAATTTTTCTATGTTTATTTGATATTATTTTTATTATTAAATTGAACTTATTATTTTATTTCGCATATATCTTTTTGTTCAAATTAAGATGTGACATGATTTAAAGGTATTGTCATGTTAAAAAAAAAAAATAGTGTTATCTTCATATGTTCATATTCAATGAATTTTCAACACACCGTGACATAAACATTAGATTTATGATAATATATTTAAAATACTCTTTAAAAACATATTTAAAATATTATTTTAACAAAATAAGAAACATAAGAAAAAATTAAAATTATAAAGGAAATAAAATTAAATGTTAGCATATTAATTAAGAAAAAAATATATGTAAATTTTAATATTAATGATATTTTGTTGATCATGGTTGATAGTAAATCAAAAAGATTATTTTTTTTAGAGAAAATTATAAAAATAAAATAAAATAAATTAAATATAAAATTGTTTATTAAATATATGAGTATAAATTTATAAAAAAAATGTGATGGATTTCTTATAGGTTTAACCAAATGTGATAAAACTCAATCAAGATGGGATTAGGTTTAAAAATATAAATCTATTTTAAATCTAAAGTTATACCCACCTTATGTAAGAAAGAACATGAGCATAGTCAAATCTGTCTTTGAATTATCTCGTTTATATATATTTTATATATAAATATTTATGTTATCTAATTTTTTTAGAATAAATTGAACGATAAATGACATATGTTTTTGAGATTATTAAACAATTGGTAATAAAACATTATTTTTAATAAAATGATGTGTCTATTTTTTATATAATATATTTTTATATTTTCAAATTGATGCAATCAGTGTTGTGATAGAAATACTTAAATATAAAAGATCTCAAATTTATTATTTCATTCAGAACCTATAAAATCTCATAACTGACCCTGTTGGATCCATTGAAAATAGGAATTTGTACGTGCCTTACGTCTTTGTTCGGCCATGAAAATTTTTTGATCAATATATATATTTTTTAGTGGGAGTGAAGGATCAATATATATTTTTTAGTGGTAGTGAAGTTTAGAAAGGAGTTGTATTATACTATTATTGTAAGATTTTGCGACACATGTTTTAATGATGATTTATAGTGACAATCAATAAATAAGTGAATTTAACATTTTCTTTTCAATTTGGCATTTTAATTATAAGTGTTTAAAAGGATAAAATATTAACTAGGTTCTCCTATTTTGCCTAATTTGTCAGATTATACAAAACTAAAGATTAGACCATATTTACTAATATTCAAAAACTAAAAGATTAAATATTTCTATTTTAGAATTGAGGAATAAAAAATTGTAGGACGGATAAAATAGGAAAATTAAAATTATATTTTAGGTTTTTAAAATAAATAAATTAAAAATTTAAATCATATACATTTTTTTATTGAAAATGTTTGTGATAATTACTTATGTTTAATATAGTATTTTTTATATTTTCTAATGTTATATATTGATGTATTGAAATATTAGTAAATTATTAGTAAATTACTGTATAAAACTCTTACAACAGGATCTACACCAACCAAATATAAATTAGTGTAAACATGAATATGGAGATTATTTCACGTGTCCTGATTAGTTATGTGTAAGCTTCTTTTTCTATTTTTCCTCTTTAATAATTGTTCTTATCAAATTTGATAGAACTTTCTCACAGTAACAGTTCTTTGTGAGCTTTTCCATAAACGATGGTGGAGCATACATGCAATGACACTTTGATGCTCAAGTTAGCAACATTGAAATAAACAAGTATCAATATATGGGTTGGAATGAGATTGATTTACCTGAACCTTAATGAACACTTTTATAGAGGTGAAATTGGATGCTTGGATTTCAATTTCCCTTTAGAGATAATGTAATTAGGAAAAGATGTGATCTTATCTTATCTTTCCTTTAATAATAGATAGTTTTCAGATTTTAAAGGTCATCTCTTATCTTTTTGGTATAAAGATAGAGTTTACCTTTTTCCTTATTTAAATTTGTTATATTCTCTGAATCTAAGTAGCCTATTTGGTTGGTTGTCAAGTACAGAGGCCTGTTAAGTCTGAGTAGGACATATGTCCCCCAAGCTTTGAACTTGACTGTAGGAGCTTTATTTGGTTTTGTTGTCTAGTAGTCAATTGTCAGTTTGACAATAGTCAAATATGAGAAGTGTATCCTTTCGCTTAACTTCTGCCACACAAAGGGTTCGTCCATCAGTGCCAAGTCGAGTAGCGAGACAGTCGAAGCGGCATGTTGTCGACCATTATGTTTGTTTTAGACGCGTTCAATGCTTTTGGGTGTTTTCAAAAAAGGCACAATGATTCCATCATTTGAATTTTGAAATGTTGTTGGGATGACCAAAGGTCGCGTCTCTTCCCAATCGTTGATTCGTAACTCTTGGAAAGGATCTAACAGTCCGAGTAGGTGCCTCTATTTGCTTGCTAGAAGATTCTAGAATACTATAAAAGGTGGAGAACTTCTTCTCCTTCTATTGTTTCCTTTTTCATCTAGTAATCCTTATTATCTTTGGTCATCTTTCTTTTCTCCGACATCCTTTTACTTTTGCTCTTCCCTTCTTTAGCATCTAGGTACGTTGTTGTCAACCCTTCTCCATTTTCATGTCTTTTTCTAGGGAGGGTTCTGCACGCTCCGATGATGGTAAAGTGTTGTCACCAGAGGTCTGCCTAATAGGAGAAAGTTCCAATTATGACCCCACTCACATCCAAGGAGATTCCCACTCTAGTGACCAAGTCACTAGTGTTCGCATTGGTGATGTTGCTGCTAGTGGCACCATCACTCACCCTGACGCAGGTGTCACTGCTTCCGTGGGTCGCATCGCTGCTGAGGAAAGGCCCTACCCTTACTTCGACATGTGTCTTATTCCAGTGGAGGATGAGGCCAAGTCCTCTCTGCTGAATCCTCCTCAAAATATCATAGACTTAGACTCGAAGGCTACGACCATCCAAGTGATTTTGCGTCAACCATTCATTTCTTCTCCTCCCCCCTTAGAAAGCCTAGTGTGGCTAAGGAGTACCTTCCCATTGTTCTTTCAGGGTTGCTCCTGGGTTCATGAGGAAGTCAAGTTCTACACAAGTAGTTTCCTGACTTATGAGTCCATTATTGTGTTTCTCGAGTCGATCGAGTTTTGTCGATCGCTCAGATGTGATGTTTATTGAGTCTTGCTAGGAGAATGAGCATGTTTTCATGCATGCTCTTTCATGTGAGACTCACTTTATGTAAATGTATTTGTCTTTCTTCTCCATACTTCACCTCACTATTCCTTTTGATAAGTTTGAGGTTGATGTGTTGAGAGAGTTAAATGTCGCTCCTACCTAGTTGCATTGGAATGCCTAGGCAACCATGTGTGCCTTCAGGGTTTTGTGTGACTTGTTTTCTATTGTTTCGACTGCCACCAAGTTCCTTCATCATTACTGTAAAGGAAAACAAAAAGGGTGGTTAGATCTCCCTTATTGGCATCTCCGGTAAGGAAGTCATCAAACCCTAAACCACCTCTTATAAGAATTTCAAGGGTCATTTCTTTTGAGTACATCCTAGACTCAAGTCCCTACCTATTTATTTTACTCGGTAGGGGGTTCCTAGGTTTCCCTTCTATTGGACTTTGTCACCTACAAAGTTCATTAAAAGCCTTTCATTTATATGTTTGATTTTGATCAAGAGGACATGGTCATTCTTCACAAGGCCTTCATTGCAAAACCTTGGTAGATCTTCCCTTTTCCAAGACTCCAGATGTAGACTTGGATTGTGAGTCTTTCATTCGGCCTCTTTATTATTACTTTTCTTATGTTTCTTCTTCTAACCTTGCATTTATTTTTGTTTTAGTGGTAATAGGAAAATTTTACTATCGATCTATCAAGAAGGCTAAAGCTGAGAAGGTTGAAAGGGCTAAAGCCGAGAAAGCTCAGGAGAATAAAGACAAAAGGAAGCAAAAATAGAATCCTTAAGATGATCGGTGTAACACCCCAAAATTTAGGGAATTACAGAA
>PYAF01005852.1:481608-497948 GCA_007407185.1 Glycine tomentella | reverse complement strand
AAATTTTACTTATAATTTACAGATATGTATGCATGCATTAATTCAACATGTAATTTTAATATATAATGTTATTATAAAATTTAACATAATAAATTATTTTAAATTAAAAATAATAAATTAAACTATAAATTAATAGCTCAATTGTGTTAAAAAATAATTAATGTTGATACATATAACACTAAATTTTTTAATATATATTTAATACACATATATTTTTAATATAATAAATTATTTTAAATTAAATAAATTTAGTGATATATATATCAATATTAATTAATTTTTAACATAATTGGTCTATTAGTTTAGTTGGTTAAAGTATCGTGTTAATAATTTAAAGGTCACAAGTTTGATACCTGCATGCACCATTATTTTCTAAAATATATTTTAACTTTCCAAAAAAAAAAAACTTACGGATTGGGCTTACGGATTCATCAATCCGTAAGATTCTTACGGATTTGCCAATCCGTAAGTGTGAATCATTGTTGACTTTAACCGACACTTTTTTTTTTTGAGGATGACTTTAATCGATACCTAATCTGTACTTAAGTGGTATTGGAATTCAGACAACAATCTCAAGGGATGTGCTACATACACCATGCGAATTTCTAATACACCATTTATGAACAGTGCATTTCCAAAACTACCCTTCGCTTTTTTGCAACTTTTAGACACGGATCCGTAGTCTTAACAAAAAATAAATATGGCTTAACTCAACTGAACAAGTCAACTTAGTAACACCTTAAAGAAATTCAACATGGAAGTAGGTTAACTATTAATGGTATAGATAGATGTTATGGAACTCTTTTGTCTCAACATCTCGTCATTAATTAACTGGAATTAATCGCAGTAAAGATTATAATTAAATATTTATTTTACTGGAAAGATCTAAATATAAAGAGTGTGATATGTTAAAACAATATGTACTCTCATTCGTATATAACAGTATCGGGCTTGTGTTGTAATGAAGCTAACAAGCCTATCCCTGAATAAGCATTTGAATTTTGCACTCCCACTTTGAATCCTACACCTCTGAATTGACAAAATACTTCGTCCGTTTTCTTTTGTCTTTTTCCTCTAGTAACACATGCAAACCCTTCATCCCGCCCTACGTGGCCCTCCTCCCCGCCCTGAGCCACCTTCCACCCAGTCCTTCGATCCCGCACCACCCACCACCACACTAGCTTCAAACTCTGATCCCACTTTGCCACCCACCACTATACCACACAACACACATCGTCACAAAAATCACAAATCGAAACAACACCATCGTGTCGCAGATCTGAAGCTCCTAGTATCGACTATTCCGAAATAGGAAAAATACTATTCCAAAATAGCTATTTTAGGTGTGTATATGTATTACAAAACAACTATTCTATAATAGAAAAAATTGTTTCCAAAAAAAATATTCCGGAATAGGATTTTTTTTCCATTATGGAATACCTATTCTTGAATACATATACACTTCCAAAACAACTATTTCATAATAGAAAAAATCCCATTCTAAAATAGCTTTTTCAGAAAGAATTTTTTCTATTTCGGAATAGTTGTTTTAGAATAGAAAAATCACTTTCTAGAATAGTTATTCTGAAATAGAAAAAATCATTTCCAGAATAGTTATTTTGAAATACTTATACATTTCTAGAATGGTCATTCCGAAAACAAAAAGAGGGTAATTTGTCTTCTCATGCACTTTGATGAGGTTTTTGATGGAGTGGTGAAGAAATCAACGATGGAGACATCACTAAATGGCGGAAGAAACAAATGCTTCTCCACTCGAGGTACTACCATTTCCTCCCACTTGTAATTAATTCTCTCCATTGTAGTTATGTGCCTTTTTAATGTGAAATTTTCCCTTTTGTTATTAGCTTTAAGGATCTTGGTCCTCATGACAATGACAAGTATTCGGATCACATGCTATCTAAAGTTGAGGTGAAGAACTTTTCAAAAAGGGTAGTTTTGAGATTATTTTAAAATTAGAAGGTGTAGGATTCAAAATGAAGAGGTGCGGGATTCAAAATGCCCCTTGGACAACTAATACAACTAGCATGACCCATGTTCTATATTTGGACCTCCAAAAAGAGCTAATGATGCCCTTGAATTTGACAAATTCTTTGGATAATTATGTTTTGAATAACTCAATTCTGGATTGTTTTACCTGTACTCGACAATTTTCTGCAATAACCCTTTATATTTCACAAAGGTTAATCTGAAATATAAAATTACACTTCTGATTAGCCTTTTTGGAGTATAAAAGGGGTGAGACTTTTACATTTTTAGAAAGGCTAATCCGAAATGTAATTTTACATTTAAGATTAGTCTTTCTAAAATGTAAAGGATGTGTCGTAGAAAATTTATGTGACATAGGAAGAAAGAACTAGCCTCAATTTTAATCATGCCACCCGTTATTTTTTCAACCGTTCCTCTAAAATCATCCTTGTGTGTGAATAGGGGTAGAAAAAAAAGTATGATAGACTTTGATAAGATTAAACTTGACTTGGTTTATAATTACAAAGTTTGAGTATAAATTTTTTACTTGTTATAAATTAATTTTTAAAGTTTGGTTTGGCTTAGATCCTTAGCCTAACCTAAATGTCTACTTATTGCATGACCTGTTTTATATAAGGGTTATAAATAGGTCAACAAGCCTAATTGCCCAAGAAAGCTTGTAAGCTTAAATAGACCTTCAAAAATTTATAATTAAAAATTATATCTTTTTATATTAATTTTAGGTATATAATATAATATAATTATGTAAATAAAGAAGTTTGTCTAATAGTCTTTTTTAAAGTCAAAAACATGACTTTTTTACTTCAACAAATGTTAAAAAAGTTTAAGCCTAATCTTTTTGATAAATGAACTAGGATAGATCTTGTCTTATGTAGGAGAGGTCGTAGGTCCCTCAATAGAATCTTTGGTTTTCACCCCACATGTGAACAAATAATCTTCCTTTTGCTCAGTTCTAGAAACCTATTCATTTTTCTTTCCAGAAAATTCTTCTTTTCTCTTTCGACACCTCCATTTGTAAATGACAATCATCAAACTATTGTCACTTCTTTGGCTTTCCATTTTAGTAAAGCAAATCCATATGTGTGTATGTTCATTTTTCCCGTTCTTCTGTCATCCAAAACAACAAAAAGGATACCTAATTTTTCAATAAAACCTATAGAAATAAATTTTCAGTTAAACATTTTTCTACATATTTAATTTTAAATTAGTGTTTAGCACATTCAGAAAATAATTTTTTAAAAGCGTTTTCAATGTATTCTAGATTTAAATCCTTTTCAAAATCATTTTTAAGCATTCCAAACATAAGTTAGCTTGACGTCACCTCAATCGGACATTCCAGTCAAAAGTTATGACCGTTCGAAGTTCGCTCAACACTGCGCACCCTAACACGTGTCACAATCTGGTGAAACACACCCTATCTAGGCGTGTTTAAACACGCCCAAATCAGGCGTGTTTAAACACGCCCAAACCAGGCGTGCTTGGGTACACCAGATTCCCAATTTGTTTGGCCATTGCACCATTTGCCTGATTTTTTAATTAATTTGTATTATTTTTAATTTTTTGCCTTAGCTTGACACGTTATTTCTCAAGAAGTAATATGTTTATGATCAATTTTTTTATGAATAAATTTAAGATTTACTAAAAAAATATATTTAAACTCAATATCATTTTACCTCAATTACTATTGATTATTACCTTAACATAAAATTCAAAAACATATATACAAGTTAGTAGAGATGACAATGAGTAAGGTACATAGAATTTGTTCCCATGCTTGCATTTGAAAAAAATGCACGATCCCACACCCGTAAAGATAGTAGACATTATAAAGAAATTCATACTCATGAGTACCTGTCCAAATCCTCATAGACTTTAATGGAAAAACTCATTTCAATCAAGGTCGAGATCGAGCTTTCCCTAACTATCAAAATCGAGAATGAAGGTGATTATGATGATACTTGTCCCTAACTTGCTTTGTTAACTAAGAAATTACAAAACTAGCCTTGTATATAAGAATACTTGTTGGGTTTATGAGATTTGAAGGAACCATAGCCATCATCTTAGAAAACGTGAAGAAGAGTTTGGAGGAAACTTTCAAGGAAGAAAATCACAAGAAGCACTTTATTTTTATGAAGTGTACACATAACTGCCATATTGGATAACACATGCAAGCGCAAAGAAATTTTTATTTAATTTCATAATCCCTTGTTGATGAAAATGTTCTATAATTTCATTGAGAATAACTAGACAATGTGTAAGCGCAAAGATGATTGTTGTCAAAAGATTGTATTGAAGGGTTGCTAAGTATCAATAGGATACTTTCACACACAAATCTCGTTGGGAAAAATCAACTTTATGTCTTGCAATATTCTTTCTCTATTTAAAAATTTCACACAAGGAATTGCTCAAATAAACAATATTATAATTTAGGGCTTTTTCTTTAAAGAATTTAGGTTTTTTTTTAAAAGAATTTAGGGCTTTGTTGATAACTTAATTAATTATTTTTGTTATTTTTGCAGGGGGGATATGAATACAGAATGGTGGTGGTAGACATTAACTTCATATAAGAATTTGAGATTAATGCTCAACCCAACAAGACGTATAAGGCAATCCTCCAAACTTTTCCTTATAGGTTGCGTTAAGTGTTTGCAGAAATAGAGATATTCATTATTTTTTTAAAATCAACAAATGAAATATTTATTAAAATAGGATACCAATGGTACCAATTACATAGTGTTAGAGCTGTCCAGAGGTTATCATGTATTTGAATCATTGGATATTCAAATATAGTATAATCAAAAGGATGCCTAAGAGGATGCCTTTCCAAAATAGGATACTAATAGACCCAAAAACATTCCTACCAAAGCCTGCCAATAGCAACCCCTGTACCTGAGAGCTATGTTATCAATAGCGGATGTCGCAGCTGCAATTACGGCAGAGCAGACATGTGCCGCTACAGTGGGTAGAGTAACTGTGCATTTTACGGCTGTGGTTGTTGCGCCCGCGACAGGGTGGGTAGCGGAGTAGTCTATTTAACAGTGCTTACTGTATCAGCCCAAAAATACTTTAGTAAATTTGTCTCATTTAGAAGTGTTCTTGCACCTTCTTCAAGTGATCTGTTTTTCCTCTCCATAACATCATTTTGTTGAGGTGTTCTTGAAGCTGAAAAGTTGTGGTTCATTCCATTTTCTTCACAGAATTTTTCGAAATGTTCATTTTGGAATTCTCCACCATTGTCACTTCTAATTGAGATAATTTTACAACCTTTCTCATTTTGGCCTAGTTTGGCCAATTTTCTGAAAACATGGAAAGCATCACTCTTGGATGTCAAAAACAAAGTCCAAGTAAATCTAGAGTAGTCATCAACAATAACAAGTTCACAGTAATTACCACCTAAACTCATGGTTCTAGAAGGACCAAACAAATCAATGTGCAGTAATTCAAGTGGTCTAGAGGTGGAAACAATATTTTTACTTTGAAAAGAGATTTTGGTTTGTTTCCCCTTTTGACATGCATCACAAAGTTTGTCCTTTTCAAATTTGAGTTTTGGTAAGTCAATTACTAAGTCCTTTTTAATAAGTTTATTCATATGGTGCATGTTAATGTGACTAGCTCTCTTATGCCACAACAAAGTTTCATCTAACTTACTCATTAAGCATGTAGTCTTGTGGAAGAATGCATGGTCTATGGAAAGCAAATAAATGTTACCTTTTCTTTTGCCAATGTGGATTACTTCTCCACTTTTACCATCACATATCATGCAACAATCTTGATTAAAAGAGATTTTAAAACCTTTGTCACATAGTTGGCTTATGCTTAGTAGATTATGCTTCAAGCCTTCAACATAGAATACATTGCTGATCTTTGTGTTCAAGCTGTCACCAATATTCCTTCACCTATTATCTTCCCTTTGTTGTTGTCTCCATAGGTAACATAGCCCCCATCTTTAAGTGTAAGATTTGTGAGTAAGGACTTGTCACCGGTCATATGTCTTGAGCAGCCATTATCAAGATACCATAAGGAAGAGCTTGCTCTAAGACATACCTACAAAAAGAACAAATCACTTCATAGGAGGAGGTACCCAATTGAGGTTGGGTCCAAAGGGGTTAGTTGCTTGCTTTTTCTTTTCTACCCAAATACACTCACCCTTAGGTACATAGAATGTTCTTGCAAAACATTGGTAAGATGTGTGTCCTCTCTCCATATAATAGTGACAAATAACAACTTTATATGAATTTCTAAAGAACCTATTTTGATTGAATCTTGGTTTCTTCTTCTTCTTCTTCTTCTTCTTCTTCTTCTTCTTCTTCTTCTTCTGTTTTGGAAGCACAAATGTTGTCTTTTGAACATTTTTAAAACTCTTTTTGTACCCCAATCCAGAAGTATCACCAAAATGTTTTTGAGCACTCAACATATCATTCAAATCACATTTTCCTTTGTTGAGTTATTCCAAGATATCAATCAACTCATTATTCTTTGAAACAATCTACATATATTTCTCTTCTTGATTAAATCTATACTCATCAAAAACTTTTTGCAGCATTTCATATTTGTTACTAGTTGTAGAGGAAGAGGCACAAATACAACCACTTGATTTATAGCTTGAAGTAAGTTTTTCATTTTCTTCCTTCAAGTTACAAACCTCAGTTTGTAATTTCATTATTTTTGCATGATTTTCAATATTTTTCTTAAGCTTATTGTTGGATTTAGCAAGCTTTTTAGCCTCTTTGTGCATCTCTTGAAAAGCAAAAATAGCTTGATCAAGTTCAAAGGTTACCTCATCTTCTTCTTCTAAGAGATCATCATTCCCTTCATCGACAATTGAAGTAAGGCACATATTAGCTTCCTCTAATTCAGTGGAGGATTCGGAAGTTGGAGAATCATTGTCCTCCCAAGCAATATAGGCTCTTCTTGGCTTTGCTTCTCTCTTGCCTTTGCTGTCACTTTGTTGTTTCTTCAAGTAGATTGAACATTCTGACTTTATGTGGCCAGGTTTCCCACATTCAAAGCATGTGTAGTTATTGTCAACCTTCTTGATGTTGCTAATGTTGTTGTTTGTATTGCTCTTGTTATTTTTTGAGAATCTTTTGCCCTTATTCTTCTTTAGAAACTTGCTGAACTTTTTCACAATTAAGTTCATGTTTTCTTCGTCTTCCTCATCACTTGAGTTTTCTTCTTTTTCCACCTTAGGTGCTGCAGCCTTTAGTGCAATTCCTTTGCCTTTTCTATCTGCATCTTCACCAAAGGTTAGTTGAGATAATTCTAATTCATACTCAAGTAACTTACCTGTAATACCTTGAGTTTTAAGCATGGGTTAAGCTTAGGATTAGTTATATATAATCATGTATTAGTTCCCCAAGAGAGGGAAGCTTAAGAAAAGCAGGAGGCTGTGTCGACCAACTGGCGCGATCCACGTGGATCTGGTGCGACCAGCGTGGGAGATTCGAACCTGTGGCTCGGTCAGCACGGTTGTGGCACGGTACACGCGAGAGCCCAAATCTGGGCTGTGGATCTGAATGGATGGCGCGGTTTACATGGGCATGGCGTTAACTACGTGGGATGTTCGAACAGATGGCGCGATCCTCGTGGGGTTTGACGCGGTCCGCGCAGGAGGTTAAATTTGGGCTATGCTTTCGTCCAGCTTGGGCGATCAGCGCGGAGAACGGCGCGATCCACGCAGGACTTTTAAATCAATTTTTATATAGCTCGTGCTGGACGCGAAAAGAAGAGAGAAAAGGCTCTTCTTCCCCATTTCTGCCCTAGACTCCATTGTTGAGACCCTTAAGCTTCCTAGAGCCATAGATCTTGATCAAAACACCTTCTTATGGCCTATTCTAGTGAGAGAAACACATTGGAAGCTTGAATCACTCATCCTTTCTCTTGAGAAGGCCCTTTTGAGTGAGATTTTGGAATCCCCAAGGAAAAGCTCAGAGAACTTGAGAGTGACTGAGACCCATTGCGTGGGAAGGACACCAGAGCTCGAGGAGGTGGTCCTAGGGTCTTCCTTGATGCCGTTGAGGTAAGAAACTCAAGTTTCTCCGTTTGATTTTGAGTTTGGGGGTTTGCATGAACAGTGACCCATATGTGATGGGGTTGGAATTAGCCCAGGGTCCTGTAGAGACTTGTGTTCAGGGGGTTGTTGTGATGATGTTAGAGCCTTCAGAAATCATTATTGATGAGGTTTGATTTTGGCTCTGAGTTGCTCATGCATAGAGAAAAAGGGCTGAGTGCATGGTTATGTTGAACCCTAGAGTAGATGATAAAGTGCTCTTGGGATGGTATAGATGTTGTTTATGAGCTGATATTGGGTTGTAATGTTGAGCTTGGATATGATAAGGCTAAGGCATGGAAGTGCTTTGTGTTAGCCTGAGCAGAGCCTTAGGAGAGACTCTGGGGCCTTGGTTAGGTCGAGAGGGATCCTAGTGAGGGTCTGAGTATCATTGGTGAAGTGAATTGTCATGTGTTCTATGGAAAGGAATTGTAGTTCCTTTCGTTCTAACGGCTTAGGACCGTTGTTGACACGTTATGTGTCTGCTTATGTAGGACGTGAGCTTGATATCTCTAGTGGTGGTAGCCACGGTACTAGGGAAGCCGGTGTTTTGCTTAGAGCAGTAAGCTCTTGGTCCTTGATTATATGTCCTTTGCTATGTTTCACCATGCTCCAAATGGAGGGATGGTTTGATGTGAATAATTGTGTGTATATGGAACATGAATGTGGATATGACTGATTATTAGATTGTATATTGTGCCCTGTGATGGGAACTGATATGTGTTGAATTGATATGCTGAGAATGTGACTTGAACCCTTTGATGAGGGAATGATATGTAATGATATGTATATGCTTGAGATGTAAGCTGAACCCTTTGATGAGGGAATGATATGTATTGAATGTATATGCTTGGGATGTATGCTGAACCCTTTGAAGAGGGAATGATATATATATATATATATATATATATATTGGATGTGAATGTTGTGATATGAGATTGGTTGATATGATTATGAGCCATTCAGCTTGTGATAGGCGTGATTGATTATTAGACTGAATGGGAATTCTAGAATTGAATGGATATAATCCTATGGTAGTAGGATAGACGACTTGAGATTGAGTAAGACCTGCAGTGAAATGTTCCTATGATATAGACGTAGCCTCCCGAACGGAGATGTTCCTGTATGCACAGATGTAGCCTCCTCAGGCAATTGTGTTGAGATAGGTTACGAGATGTTCCTGTGATATAGATGTAGCCTCTTGAACAGAGATGTTCCTATATACACAGATGTAGCCTCGTTAGAAGGAGATGTGCCTGTTATATATAGATGTAGCCTCTTGATTGAGATGTTCCTATATATATACACAGATAAAGCCTCCGCTAGACACATGAGATGTTCCTGTTATATAGATGTAGCCTCCTCCAGTGGAGATGTCCCTATATATACAGATGTAACCTCATGTAGATGATTGAATCTTGGCATGAGATGTTCCTAGTATATAGATGTAGCCTTCTGAGATGAGATGTTCTTATATATCTAGATGTAGCCTCTGCAGGATAGGATTGAATGTGATGAATGGCGGTATGCCATGAGTATAGCCTGATTGTGGTCAGGTAGTGGTTTATGCCATGAACGGTTGTAGGCCGTGCTTGAGGCACCTGGTTGTGGCCAGGTGGATGAGAATTGAGATTCTGAGGATTGACGGTATGGTTGATATTCTGGTTTTTGAATCTGAGTTTACTGGGATTTTATATCTCACCCCGTGTGTGGGGCTTATGTTTTGCAGGTGAATCCTCAGGAGGAGCAGACAGATCCCAAGGCAAGAAGCCTATGCAGGGATAGCTGTGATTTGTAAACCTTAGGCTAGATGATATGAGCAGATGGCTCTGATGTTTTGTTGTATGCCTTTGGTTTTATTTTGTACCCTATAAGGAGTTGTATGTACCGTTTTGTACTCAGACACACAGAAACTTGATGTAAATTCACCATGATATATGTACAGTGTATATGATGATGGCATTTGATGATGCCCTTTTCCTTTATTGTATGCTTCCAAACTGCTTAACTCTGATTATTATTGTTAATGATAGTAATTAAGGCTGGGTAATGACCCTGGTTGTAGCTGGGGCGTTACATTACCAAAAAGAGCAGCCATGGTCATTTGTGAAAGATCTTTGTATTCTTTGATAGCTGTCACTTTTGGTTGCCATGCTCTAGTGAAACACTTCAAAATTTTGATGTTTAATTCCTCAACATCAAAAGTCTTTCCAAGTCCCAAAAGATGATTCACTATGTGTGTGAATCTTGTTTGGAGTTGAGATATGCTTTCATTTTGATTCATTTTGAATATCTCATATTCATGTATCAAAGAGTGCTTTCTTGATCTCCTCACTTCTTCAGTTCCTTCATGAGTGATCTCTAACATCTCCCACATCTCCTTGGCACTGATACATCTAACTGTTCTAAAAAATTCATCAGAAGAAAGAGCAGAAGTTATCATATTCTTGGCCTTAAAATCATATTGAACAATCCTCTTTTCTTCATCATTCATCTCATCTCAATCTTTAGGAATCATGTTATTATCAACCATTTTGATGGGCACCCTAGGACCCTTTTCTATTGCATTCCAAGCACCTGGATCATTGGATTGAATAAAGATCTTCATCCTATTTTTTCAAAAACTGAAATTCTCTCTTCAAACAAAGGAGGTCTGTTTAAAGAAGCACCTTCCTTGAAGGTTATTTGTGAAGTATTCATTTTTGAAAGAAAATAGTGATCTTGAGTAACTTTCAAGAACCAGCTCTTGATGTCAATTGTAAAATATAGGAACACTTCACACTTAACCAAGAAGGGGGGTGAATTGGTTAGGCTTGGTAAATTAAAAATTTCTTAAACAAAATCAGAGTTTCCCTTAGGATCTTTATCACTTTTGAAACCAATAAACTTTATTCAATCAAATGCTCAACCCAAGGTATCCAATAGCTCAAAATTTAGTTGATAAACAAACCCAAACAAACAAGAAAAATAGAATATGATCAAGATAGAAATAAAAATCAATAGACAAAAGATTTATACTGGTTCACTTCAAACACTATAAAGCTACATCCAGTTTTCTTCCACTCAACACTAGAATGGAGTTCCACAATTGCAATTTTCTGTTCTTACAAGTAATTACAAAGTCTCCCTTTATCAACTCTAAATAAAGTACAAAAATCTAAAACACTATTAGATTCTTAGAGACAAACCCACTGAGAACACTACTCAGTACAACCCCTAGAGAAACCCTATCTCTAGTTTACAAGCAAGAAACCCAATTACAATAGACACAAACTTACATCCAAAATCAAAACGAAAATTACAGAAAGATTAAGGAGAGAAACAACCTGATGATCCAATGATTAACAATGCAAGTGATGGATTAACACAGGTTGAGTTAACAAATTAAATCAGCTTCCCTTAATCTTGAATGAAATCTTGCTTAAGATTGACTCACAATCTCATGATCAATGTAGAAGTAGAGCAAGCATGTAAAAACACTTTGAAAACACTGAGAAAGGCTCTTAGAACTATTTTTCCTCGATGGGTATCAATATGCAATGTTACAAAATCAAGCAAAGTGATTTCCTATTTATAACAGAAAAGCGTAACAGATTTAATCGATTAATATGCGCCTAATAATCGATTGTTTTGCTTATGTAATCGATTAATCCAAGAATGTAATCGATTAAAAAATTCATAAGCTTTTATGGAATTTCTATAATGGAACAAATAATCGGTTATTCCGTCTTGTAATCGATTAAGACAGAAGGTTTATTTTTTTAAAATACACTATGTAATCTATTACTAGAAATGGTAATCGATTAAAGTAGGAGCCATATCCTTTCTAATTACGCTGTGTAATCAATTACTAATTGAGGTAATTGATTATCTACTACAAAACTTAGAATTTAAACACAACATGTAATCGGTTACCATCTATGGTAATCAATTAAAGCAGGGAGAGGCTATTTTCAGGTAAGCCTATGTAATCGATTACAGTATACTGGTAATCGATTATCCCAGCAGATCTTTAAATACATATACAAGCAAGTAATTGATTACTACCCATAGGTAATCGATTAAAATGTTCAACAAGGCAGTTTTCTAAAAACCAAAGGTATAATAATCGATTAATCCGATATGTAATCGATTACAATGTTCATGAAAGCTTTTCCAAAGTAAGTGAAGAACAAAATAATCGATTAATACGATGTTGTAATCGATTAAAACAACAAGAAAACTATTTTTCCAAAAACCTTTGAAACAAGTTTGAAACTTAACAATTTTATAAAAGCCTTGTGATTTTTATTAAACCATTTTAAGTTATTTATGAGTTAGAATGAATGCAATGCTTTAGGATCATCAAAATTGTTTTTCTCTTACATTTTATCCTAATTAATCTCCAAGTTGTCCTTTACATGTTTGAAAGCTCAAAACTTTAGACTTGAATCAATCTTTGCTTATGCTTCAAGCAGATCCCCCTGAATTCAACACTTTCTCCATCAAAGGAGATTCCAGCTACTTCATTCTAGATTTTAGGTGTGATCTCCATAGCTACTCCATTGACTTGAGTAAGGATTGTTCCATGCATTGAAATCTTGAACAAGCGTAGAAAACTTTTACCAAGTCAGGGTAAAAGGTGCCTTTCATTTCAACAAATTTTGTTAGACCTTGTTGCTCTAACATTTGTGGAAACTGAAATCCTTGTTGAGTAAACCATGCTAGGCTTAAGAATTTTAGAGGACAGAGAAGCTTTGTTGCATTGAACTGAAGATAGTTCATCTTATCAGCTTCATTGGTAAACCAATGATCATGCCTACTTACTACAGGGTTGGAAGGTTGAGCTTGTGCTTTCCTTTTTGAAGTTTTAACCTTCTTGGAAGTAGACATAGTGAAATGGTAATGGGTACGAATTTGAGGATTTAAGAAGGAAAAGAACTTCTTAGTATAAGAGAGTTTCAGAGAGAAATAGAGAACAAGAGAATGGAGTATGTGGTGTGAGATTGCAAGTTTACAATGTCTCTATTTATAGACAAATTTGAAGATAATGGGCAATTGAGAATCTAAAAATATAGCTATTGTGACCTTAATCACTACCATTAAGGCTTAGATTCTCTTAAATCGTGTTTAATTGCAGTTGGACAGTTTCAAAACTGTCAGATTTTTGCAGTAACAACTTAAATAATTGATTATTTCATTGTGTAATTGATTATTTTATTCAGAATTTCACTTTAGAGAAATGATGTAATCGATTAAAATGCAGAGTAATCGATTATATCAGAACAGATGGCTTGTAGAAGACAAAGTGTAATCGATTACGATTTGAGTTAATCGATTAAAGCAGAGTGAGACAGATTTCTCAGACAAGCAGGACCTAAATAATCAATTATTTCGATGAAGTAATCGATTATTCTAGAGGTGTTGAGAATTTGGAAAATACCAGAAACTTCATGCAATTGATTAATTCGTTGATTTAATCGATTATTCCAGTGTGAATTTGATTTTTCAAAAACTCGAGTTGTGAATAATCGGTTATATCGATGGTTTAATTGATTACAATAGCTTTTACTTTTATTTTAGAAGCATCATATGCGCAAATAATCGATTATAGTTAAATGGTAATCGATTATATCAACTAGAATTCTAAAATTCATACTTTATGAAGCAACCAACATGTATTTTTATTCCAATTTAAGTTACTTTCTATCATGCAATGTCTAATCCATTCATAAACAAAGTAAGTAAACATAGAAATGTCACTCAACATGTACTAGATTCATCCAATATTCCAAGCATATTTCTTAAAGTAAAGAATCTATCCGTATTCAAAGGTTTAGTAAAAATGTCAGCCAGTTGGTTTTTACTATCAACAAACTCAATCTTAATGTTACCTTTTTGCACATGATCTCTGATGAAGTCATGTCTTATCTCTATATGCTTTGTTCTGGAATGCATGATTGGATTCTTGGAAATATTGATAACACTTGTATTGTCACATAGAAGTGGAATTTTGTTGAAGTTCTACACCAAAATCTTGGAGTTGTTGCTTCAACCATAAACTTTGAGCACAACAACTTCCAACTGATATGTACTTAGTTTCAGCTGTTGACAAGGCTACACAAGATTTCTTTTTGCAATGCCAAGAAATTAAAGGGCTTCCCATTAAATGACAAGTACCACTTGTACTATTTCTATCCAATTTGCATCCTTCAAAATCAGAGTCAGAGTAATCAATTAAATTGATTGTTGTACCTTTTGGATACCAAGTCCCACTTTAGGTGTAGACTTTAGGTACTTGAAGATCCTTTTCACTGCTGTTTGAAGAGACTTTTTAGGATTTGCTTGATATCTAGCACATAAGCAAACACTTAACATAATGTCAGGTTTACTTGCTGTGAGATAAAGCAATGATCCTATCATTCCTCTATACTTTGACTCATTAACACTTTTTCCTCTTTCATCTGAATCTAGGTAGGTGGAAGTTCCCATAGGAGTTGCTGCAGCTTTTCAATTTTCCATATCAAACTTCTTTAACATTTACATACAATATTTTGATTGGCTTAGGAAGGTTCCATTCTTCATTTGTTTAACTTGAAGTCCAAAGAAGAATGTAAGCTCTCTCATCATAGACATTTCAAACTCATTTTGCATGCTGGTTGAAAATTCTTTACACAAAGAATGATTAGTGGAACCAAAAATGATATTATCAACATAGATTTGTACCAAAAGTATATCTTTGTTTCTCCTTTTGATGAACAAGGTTTTGTCCACTTCTCCTCTTGTGAATGATTGATCAAGCAAAAACTTGCTCAACCTCTCATACTAAGACCTTGAAGCTTGTTTCAATCCATACAATGCTTTTCTCAATCTATACACATGATTAGGATATTGATGATCTACAAAATCAAGAGGTTGGTCATCATATATTTCCTCATCAATATAACCATTAAGAAATGCACTTTTCACATCCATTTGAAACAATTTAAAGTTCATCATACATGCATATGCAAGGAGTAATCTTATGGCCTCTAGTCTAGCAACTAGAGCATAAGTTTCATCATAATCAATGCCTTCCTCTTGGTTGTAACCCTTTGCAACCAATCTAGCTTTGTTTCTAATTATGATGCCACTTTCATCCAACTTGTTCCTAAATACCCACTTAGTGCCAATAGATGTGTGAGTGGAAGGTCTAGGTACTAGTTCCAAAACATTGTTCCTTTGAAACTGATTTAATTCCTCATGCATAGCAATCAACCAATGTTCATCTAATAAGACTTGTTCAATGTTATTAGGTTCAATTTGTGATACAAAAGCCATAGTGCAACAAAGATTTCTTAAAGAAGATCTAGTTGATACTCCCTTAGACAGATCACCAATTATGTTGTCCAATGATAGGTCTCTTGTGTTTCTCCAATCTTTGTGTTTAGGTGTGACTGCTTCTTGATTATAATCTTCTAGAGCTTCATCTTCTTCCAGCTTACTTGCTTCAATGTGCTGTTGTCTTTCTTCTTTATTTTCTGCATCATTGTCACCTAAGACTTCTTCTAGAGAAGGGTTAGTTTCATCACATACAATATGCACAGACTCTTCAACACACAAGGTTCTCTTGTTGAAGATCCTATAAGCCTTACTTTGCAAGGAATATCCAAGAAAGATGGCCTCATCAGCTTTTGAGTCAAACTTACCAAGGTTATCTTTGCTATTGTTTAAAACAAAGCATATACAACCAAATGCCTTAAAGTGAGAGATGTTTGGTTTCCTCCCTTTATAGATTTCATAAGGAGTTTTCTTTGAAATAGGCCTTATGTTCTTCCTATTAAGAGTATAATAAACTGTACTCATAGCATCTGCCCAAAAATACTTATGTAATTTTGTTTCATTTAGAAGATGTAACACCCCAAAATTTAGGAAATTACAGATAATTATTAAGATTAAAATATTAATGAAAGATAGTAGAAAAATTTAGGACAAAATGACAAGAATGCCCCTGAACAATTTCAGAAATGACGTTTATGTCCCTAGGGTAAAAATGACAATTTTGCCCTGAACAATTCTGGAAATGACCAATGTATCCCTAGATATTTTAGTAAGATATTTACTAGGAAAAATTACCAAAATGTCCTTAGACAATTTCAGAAATGACAAAAATGCCTTTGAGGACGAAATGACGAAAACGCCCCTGGATATTTTGGAAATAACCAAACTGCCCTTAGATATTTTAGAAAAGATATTTTAGATTGGAAATGTACATAAATGCCCTTGAATATTTTGGAAAGGACAAAAACACCCTTAGATATTTTGA
>PYAF01005852.1:455101-467468 GCA_007407185.1 Glycine tomentella | reverse complement strand
ATTAAAGTGTATGTGATCTATTTGCAAAAGAAATAAAGGTAAGGATCAGTTAGGATAAAATTAAAATTAAAGGTGTCTAAGATAAAATTTAGGAGACTTGATTACAATTTTCCCTTGTAAAATAATTAAGAAAATAAAAATGTGTTTTATAATAATTCGCCTTTGTATATTGTTTCTTTTGTTCTGTAATTTCTTTACTGGCTAGTAGATTTCACTAGGATCCATAATTTTTCCATGTAAATAAAGTTAAAACAGTCAATATAGTACGTGTGTTTATTATGTTTTCAAAGAAATTGATTTTAGAAAATAGTTATTCTATACTTTCTTATAAAGTTGAAAAAATAGTAATTTCTTAATAAATTATGAATTATAGACACTTAATAATTAAAAAAGGAAAAAATATGTTTTCAGTCTTTATATTTTCAACTTTTTTTATTTTAGTAATTTTTATATAATACAATTTAGTTCATTCATGTAATTTATTATAAATCTATGACGAATATGTGTGAAGGAATTAAAAACATATTTCTAATAAAAGTACATGATTAAATTAAACTATATGAAATTTCAAAGATTAAAAATAAGAAGAAGAAAAAACAAAAATGTAAGAACTAAAAATATATTAATCACTTAAAAAAAATCTTATTAAAATAATATATTTCACTTTCACTTTATTATTTATTACTTAATACTTATGTAATTCATTATAATGTGTGCACAATTTACAATATTTTTTAATTTAAAAGAAAATGAAAATATTTTCCCTCGAAATCACGGAGTGTAATCTTCGTGTAATCTTCGCTTGCTTACTTCAATGGAATCAAGCCGAACCTTTCCTATAAAGTGCAATAAAAAAAACCATCAAACCATGTTCCTATAAAGTGCAAAGTTGCTATTGAATACCCTGGAAAATCTATTATATAGCCAAAGGCATAACGAAAATTTTATCATTAAAGTAGTATTAAAATATTTCCCAACCATGAATTATTCTACTAAAATGTTCGATGCCGTAATGATGAAAACTATGAATTCTTTATTATTAATGATATATCCTCAATGTAATTAAGGTGTTGTTTAAATGTTAATCACAAAAGAATGAATTTATAAAGCTATTTTTAAGAAAACATAAAAAAATTCTAAAATATATTAATATTTATATAAAATTTAGTAAAACAAAAGAGTCTAGTCCCAAACTATATAGAGAAACATCAGAGGCAGTGAATGATTCGAGGACAAATTAATTGTCAAAGATCAAAGTAGTAGTCTCACAAATTTTCGGAGACGCCACTTCAGTAGTTGTTCAATTATGAAGAGACAAGAAAACACAAATATGCACTTCGTTGAAAAAATAAAAGAAGTTCATACGTTCGAAAATATTGGCCTCTGTTACTTAGTGGAAGATAGAGAGAAGTCGCTATAAAGAGATCGAACAAGCTGGGGCTGGGGCACAGTCTACTTTTGCTTCAAAATATATACATACATTATATCATTTTTTATATAATTCACCAACCACATGCTACAATAATACGTGCATGTCGCATTTGCAATTTGGATATGAGACTTATCGATCAGATTCAGGAAAACCAACCAAATTAATTAGTAAATTGAGTGTAGAAAGAAAAGCCAAAACCAGAATCTAGGCGAGTGATAGAGAGCAAGACAAAAACCACATTAGAAAAAGCCATTTTAATTTCTTTTAGGAAAATTGTTTTTCCAATGGGGAAAGGGGAAGGGCCAGGAGAACACTTTATAACACATTCCACACCCACCAGGCAACGTAACGGATGTGCATCTCATGCATTAAAAAAAAGTTTAAATTAATTGCTAGGTCTTTTTGAATTATTTAAAAATAATTAATTAGGTTCTCTAACTAAAAAAAATTATAATTGGATCCTTGAACTTTGTAAAATTATTTTAAAAAGTTATATTTACCATTTGAAATGCAGTATATCCAAACAAGTCTATTACTTTTGAATATTCAAAGAAGACCAAAACAAGATAAAAAACATACACTCCACACTAAACTTTACTCACACAAAACAAATACCACCAACAATTGACATAAGTGATAGTGACTTGTATCCCTTAATCAAGTGATCTAAGATGCCAATCATGGTTGACCCATGAGTTATGTGCGCTCATAGACTCTAGTAAATATTAGTCATCACTTTTGACGGACTATTTCATGTCAATATTATGGTTAGAAAAAAAAACTCATAAAAAACAATCAAGACATAAGAACCATCAATAAATAACATAGGATTCAACCAAAAAATTCCAACAAAGGCAATCAACAAGCAATACGAAGGAACAATATGGGTAGGATTAGCCTTGCAAAAATATGCTCAACTCGTGATGGTAGCAACAACCGAACAATGCTTATGGTGACTAGTGTAATCAGGGTAGGTCCTGAGATTTCACAAGTCTTTTTATATTTAAGTATTTAAAATATATATATATATAATATAAAAAAATAGACATATAGTTTCATTAAAGATTACATGTTTTCTTACATCAAACGAATAACATAGGTTTAATAAATCTCAAAATGATATATACATTTTTATTCAATTTACTTTTATGTTATCATCTTTCATTCAATTTATTCCTAAAACGATTACATAATATAGATATTTATGTATAAAGTAGGCATGACAATAGGACTAGTGGATGATAGGTTTGATTCTCTTTGTCAACATCCTTATAAAAGATATGATATGTTCACATTTAAAATAGTATATTTATATTTTTTAAATTCATCTCCATCCCAGCTAAATTTTATAGATTTGAGTAAAGCTATGAGGAACTCATCACATTCTTTATAACTTTAATGTACTCATTTATTTATAATTTTATTTTATTTTATTTTATATTTTGTCTCTCAGAAAAAATGTTTCATTTTGATCGTTATTGTCTATCATCAACAAATTATCATTTCGCATTAAATATTTCATATTTTTATTCTTTACTAATACACTAACATTTAGTTTTTTTCATTTATAATTTGAGTTTATGTTGTTTCTTATTTTTTAAAATATATTTTAAGTCTATTATCATAGATCAATCAAACATTGATATATATGTCACAATGAACTAAAAAATCATTCAATATGGACTTATGAAGGTAATACATAAAAATAAAACCAACAATAAAAATAATAATACTTTTTAATCACATATGACATCTTAATTTGAATACAAATAGACATAATAAAACAATAATTTTAATTTAGTTATAAAATAATCTAAATAATATAAAAAATTATTACATGACTATAAAAAAAATTGGACCCCTTTTAGTTATGGGCCTTGTGCTGTCGGACCTCTGGATAAGGCCCAGGGGTCAGGGTTGGCCCTGACTGTAATAGTAGGACAATTGATCATAAATGTAATTGAAGGGAAAAAAGAAAGCATGGGAATAATAGACAAAAAAACTCATATGTGGTTCATCAGTGGAAACTAGTGGTGGTCGCAACGTGGTACGTGGTGGTGGGATTTGGTAGTGGTGACAGTGTAATGATACAATGTGGTAGTGGTGGAAACGAGATTTGGTACATGGTGGTGATGGTGGTGGTGGCGTGATAAGGTTTCAAGGGCTTGAGAAGTAGGAATTGATGTGAGAGCGAGAAGCAATTCAAATTTGTAAGTGTAAAAAAAAAAATTACATCACTTATTATTTGAACCGATGTACAATATTCATTTTTACATCGGTTCAAATAAGAATCGATATAAAAAGTATATTCTACATCAATCAGGTTGTAAATCGATGTAGTATATTTTTATTTAATTTTAAAATGTCACCACATTTTATATTAGATAGGTTATTGTATAATCAATGTAGAAAACACGTTGTATTATGCATTTTATATTTTTACTTAAACTTTTATGGATTCATCACTATTTCACACACTCATATGGAGAGATCAAGCTACTCTTTATCTCCATCATTCATTTTCTTGAAATGTAATGATTATAATGAATAACTAATATTAATCATTAGATTTTAAGAAAATAAATGACGAGGACAAAAAATTATTATTGAAGTAACTTCATGTTTCTCTTTCTCTCTATATATAATTTAAGTAATCAATATTATATATATATATATATATATATATATATAAAACCTATTTAAGTGATTATACATGATCATTAGCTAATTTATAATCTTAATTATTCATGTGACCATCAATTTAGTGCATGTTTGAATTAACATTGATAATATTGATTTTAATAAAATTGATGTTGAAGTGATATGGTTTATATATTTAAAATATTTTTATTATAAAATCAAATTAGGAGTAAAATTTGTTATAATTTTTTTTATTCAACACAAAAAATTATTTAAAATGTTTTGAATGCACAATCAATTATCTAAGGTGAAACAAAAAGTAAATTAAGTTACACTTATGTGATTTTCTTAAATCACATATTCATTTATAACACTAACACGTTGGTGAAAGTGTCAATAGATACTTCAATGATAAGAAACAAAAAGTTACGGAAGGTGAATTATTGTTAGAACGTGGTGAGAAACAATCAGGCAAGCAATTTTTTCATGCTGAAAGTTGACATATATGAATGACTTTGCCGTTTCGGAAGCTAGAGATTTCATATGGATCATAAAGCATGCATCCTTTTGAAATTATGTTTGGGGGGATTTTAGAGCTTTCACATTATGCTTTCAAGGATGTGGTCACAGGTTGAGAGTTGTTATTCACTTATATACTCTATTTTGGTATTATTTTTAGTTGATGTAAGATTTGAATTTTTTCCAATATACCCTCTTATGTCCAACACTTTTGGACTTAATGTGTGAATAATATGATTGACCACTCGTTAATGGATCTAGGATAGACTTTGATATCATCTTAGAATATTGATTTTGATCTAACTTAACCTAAAAGTTAGCTCATAGGGTGAGAATTATCCTCCACTAATATACTCCATTTTGATACTATCTCTAGTTAACACGAGACTTAAATTTTTTAGAGTAATTTCCCTTCCAAGTGTGGGACTTGGCTCATTAATTTGTCTTGTTTCTCTATATCCTACACGTACCCGTTTTTGCCAAATGTAAAAAGGCAAACCACTCTAAAGCTAATCCCTACCTTATGTCCCATTCTTTTACCCACATAAGGCAAAACATCTTTGGCAATGGCAGAAACACAAACACTACACAACCAAAGACTCTGGCACAAAATGGCAGTTTTCTCCAAATGCTTTGTTAGTTTCACATGAACAAAGAAATTACCAGAGCTACACTATTTTAAAGTAGATCTCTTACCTCCCATCATTTATTTATTCGTTTTTTTTAAAGGCTATTTATTCGTTTATTTGTTTTAAAAATTTGTTAGAATTTTCTCCGAGATTGCATAGTATTAAAACTGCATATTGCTCCATGTACCTTGCATATTACGTTTGGCGTTTACGATTACCAATGTACCAATAATAATAATAGTACTTAATTAATAATAAAAAATAGCGTTAAATAATAATAATAATAGTAGTAGTAGTAAAATAATATAACTATAATATCAACTAAAGAGTGAGAAAAAATCAAGAAAAAAGGGTGAAAAATGAGTTAAAAAGTAAATATTATTATGAGAAACTAACATGCATGCATGCAAAAACACTATTCTAATATGTGGTATATAAATAGATTAATCATAAGTCATACTTTACAAACTGTAATCCTAATTAAAACAGCTTGTATATAGTTTGTTTGCTCACAAAGTAGAGGCAAGTGGGAAAACCATACTAAATATTTTGTTTAGTGTTTATGTTTGGAGAAAAGAGAGCCGAAAAAAAAAAAGAAACTCGAAACAGGAAAAAGAAAAAGGGGAAACGAAAGTAAAAGACAGGGGGGAAAATAAAGGAAAAAAAGAAAAGGAAAGAAAAAGAAAGCAAGACAGCGAAATGTGAGAAAGGGCAGTGAGGGAATCAGGTAGAAGGAACCCTCTTTCTTTCTCTCTCTCGAAATCTCATTGTGATGGCGTGATTTACTTTCACTTTTTCTCTCGACAGGAATCTTTGAAAATCGAAAGCATCCCCATGAAACAAGAAGAAAGGGGGAAAAATATTACGATGAAGGAAAAAAAGGGAAAAAAAATTAACTTTAATAATAAGGAGAGGTATACAAAGAGAAAGGAATGCATGTGCATCACGAAGAGGGTGACCCGCTATTGAGCTGTAAGGTAACTTATGGTTTGCTAATGACACACACCTAGTTAGTACTTTTTTTTTTATTGAATTAGGGTATTATTGGTGGAGAAACAAAAACTAATTCATATTACTACTAAGCAAGCATGTGGATCAACATCATCTAGTGCAAAGTCATTGTAACTTAATTTCAAATGTTAAATACCTAATTACCTTAAATATTTAAAAGGAGGATTTTGTTGCATTAAATATTTGAAGATAAATTTTTTTATACATAATACTCTTATTTGAGTGAAACAAAATTATTTTTGAATGAAAAAATTTGATGATTCATAAAAAAAATGAATAATGTATATTGAATTTCATTTAAGGAGATTATAATTTCTAATATATAATTTTTTATGTATAAATATGAAGATTGCATTTATGATTATATATTTAAGAGGCCAAATTATTCATTAATTATGCCACACTTTATTGACTACATCTTGGGGTGCACTACTAAGGTATTGTGTTGTTGGAACTTGGGTCAGAAATGGGTAAAAAAACAGATATCACCTTAGTTTGGTTAGGCCTATTGAAAAGATTGCGATGTATAAGCACTTTGCTGGTCCTAATGTCCTATGATATATAGTCCTCGTGCCTACGATGGTGTGATCTGGTCATATATACTGTTTTTATGATTATTTGTGTGCTCGTGCACTTGGTGACCAGACAAAAATATGGTCCCAAAAAAGAAAGACAACTCAGATCTTGAAATGGATCGTCCTGTTATAAATTCGAAAACAATAACAAAATTAGGCCAAAGTACCATATGGGGTAACTTTTTTTTTAATTTATTATTTAGGGTAAATTTTAAATTAATACTCCAATATGAGTAAGTCGTAATGATATTATAACTTCTGAATTGACAATTATAACACATTACTTTAATTTTTTTAATTTAAATCATAAAATATTTTATAACTTCAATTTTTTAAATTATAATTTTAAAGTTGTAAGTTTTTTTTTATGATTTTAAAGTTGTAAATCATAATTTTTTTTACAAATGAATTTACAATTCAAATATTTTTTTAATGTATTTTTTAAAATGTAAATAATATTTTAATAAATAAATATATTTTTACTTTTTTGTTTTATTTAATATTTTCTATATATTTTTATATGATTTTATTTAATATTTTTTATATTTTTTATTTAATATATTTTACTATTTCAATTAAAAAATAGAAATCATAATAAATATTATAACTTTCAATTCAAAAAGTAGTAACATTAGGTTTTACTCTTATCATAATATTAATTTGAAATTTATGGTAAATTAAAAAAATTACCCCTTTCTGATAGTTTTGCCAACAAAATTATATTGGGATAAATAAGATGGCACTCTAGGAGTGAGTTGGAGGGGGACAAATTAATGGAAAGAACTGAACATATTCTTCCTTTTTTATTTTGATAATGCATACATTGAATTACATTACATTGTACAATTGTAAAATTGGGCCTATAGATTGTACAACTGGTCCATGCGGTCATAAGGGGACCTCCGATTTAATTTTTTTCACCCAGTTAGAAAGAAAAAAAGTATCTTAATTTATGTTTTGAAGCTTTTTCTTTGTTTTTTTAATCATTGATTACCAAAAAGACACCATATTAGTTTGTTTGTTTTTTTTTACATTAAACGTTTTATTGGATCCTCCTGTCCTATTTATGACACAAATTTATAAACTACAGTCAATAATTGTTTTGTAAAAAATTGTGAATCTGATTATGCAATTTAATTGTTAAAAATGAATATTAGATATTTCATTTTGAAGCTTTTAAAGTTGATACTGTCTCCATTCCCCAATATAACTTCTAAAATATATGAATTGATTGTAAAGCTATGTAATCATATAATATTCATAAAAGAATTACATACTTGTATGATAAGTTTATTAATTTTTTATAATAACTATTTTAAATATCGTTTTAAAAATAATTTCTGATAAATTAAAATTATAATTTTTTATTGTGA
Organism: Glycine tomentella; assembly: GCA_007407185.1. Classification (NCBI taxonomy): domain Eukaryota; kingdom Viridiplantae; phylum Streptophyta; class Magnoliopsida; order Fabales; family Fabaceae; genus Glycine; species Glycine tomentella. The sequence goes on along the minus strand of PYAF01005852.1, from coordinate 459,289 downwards.
CAACCATTGACAATTAAATTCATTGTACATTGTCATTTGGTTATGCATAGTCAAGTTATTAAAAGAGGCCAATCATCATATTTGTTACATAGAAAGCCATTCTTTTTAATAACGTATTCACACATTATTAAATGATATATTTTTTTTACAATGAATCAAATTAAAATCCAAAAGTGAAAGTGCATCAAAGAGCCTTTGGTTTAATATTTTTTCAACCATACTATTATGGAAAGTGTCCACCAATTTTTCATCAATAGGTGACTGAGAAAAATGCATGAGGGAGTAAATATTTCATCAATAGCTAAAAATTCTATAATTTCATCATCAATAAATTGAAAAAAGAAAACATAAGAAAACAAAAATGATACAACAAAAGGCACAATCCCCAATCCCCATCACCTTTAGTAAAAACAACAACCTCTCATTGCTTATTTTCTGTAAATAGTGACAAGTTCTGACCCCATAGAACTCCACACTCCACACCCCAAGTTAAAGCAGCAAACCAAACAAAATGGAAAGGAACCAAGTCAGAGAAATACTAGTACTACTACTATAGTAAATGTTTTTTTTTTTTTTGTGTTTGCTACAACATTAAATAATAACGAGAGGATGCCCTAAAAAGATAGTACTAGTAATAACGAGAGGATAATTAAAAAAATTTCTGTTAAAACGCGCGCATATGTACGTGTAGATAGATAAATATATGCCCCCGTCCTGAATTTATTGTTTATTTATGTAAACGATTATAGCACCGGCAGCCTGCAGCCTTTGCGAGTGATAAAATATTAAAATTTCACAACGTCAGAGTTTCATAACTAAAAAAACATGCAATTTTACCAAGACTTAAATCCGTAATTTTTAATTAATACTCTTTTATTTATTTTAGAATTTTATTCTTTTTTTCAAAATTTAATTATCTTAAAATTCAAGATATAATTATGTGTAATTTTCAATCACATCCTTACTAGAGTAATTAAGAGAACAAATTAATAATTTGTTTTCCCAAAACATTAACAATAGAGTATTAATACTATTTTTAGTGATTAAACCTTTCTTAATTTACAACAAAAGTTGAAGATAAAAGAGCCCAAGAGGAAGTAATTATTCCTATACTTTTCCTTTTAAAATATACTCACACTTTAATGCAGGAAGAAGAAAATCCAAATTCCAAATTCGTATATCACAAACCCGACCCTACATTTTTCCTTTTCACAATTTTTGTCAACAATGCCAGAACCATATTTTGGATATTTTGGATATTGCAATGCATTTTCCTCAATCCAAATATTTTATTGAACATTTCACATAAAAACTTTGAAATAAGAAAACTCATTATTTTATTTCACATTCCACATTATTGTAGTAGCTGAAGCAAGTATAAACCTTAATTTTGTGTCACGCCACTTTTGTTTTCTCGCTGTCCATAGGAAGCAAACAGTTCCATCAACCTTCCCAGTTCCCATCCCTCTCTCACTATCATCACATCACTCTCTTTCTTTCCCTGTCATCCTTCCACACAGACAAATCACACACTCCCTCACTCAATTCCTATTCTTTTTTCTCTCTTCATTTCTCATTTCTCATAACATGTCCAAACCTCAAACCTCCACTTTCTTCCATTTCCGGTTATGAATCCCCCCCAACCGCCGCAGCCCCACCGTCCCTCTTGCCCCCGCCATCCCGACGAAGCCTTCACTGGCTTCTGTCCCTCATGCCTCTGCGAACGCCTCGCCCTCTTAGACCCCAACAACAACACCGCCTCCTCCTCCTCCTCCGCCTCCCGGAAACCCCCCTCCACCGCCGCCGCCGCCCTTAAAGCCCTCTTCCGCCCCCCTCCCCTCCCGGAACTCCGCCGCACCAAATCCTTCTCCGCCTCCAAAAACGAACCCTTCTCCTCCTCCTCCTCCTCCTTCGAACCCCAGCGTAAATCTTGCGACGTCAGAGTCCGCAGTACCCTCTCCAATCTCTTCCACCAAGACATCAACATTAACATTAACTCCCAAAACGACAACGCTCCACGTGTCGTTCAACCTCACCCCCAACTAAACGACAATCCTCCACGTGTCCTCGACCAACCCGAAAATCCAGAAGAGGACAAAGACGAGATTAGGGTTCTGGAGGAGCCCAAGCTCAATGTGAACGAAATCGAAGAACCTGAAGAAGAACTTGGAGAAGAAGAGGAGATACTAAAACATAAAGAAAAAGAAGAAGAGCTTGTTGCTATTGTTGAAGAAGAAGACGAGGGGTTGAAGACAATGAAGGACCACATTGACCTTGATTCTTCTCAGAACAACAAGCAGCAGAAAGCGCGTGACTTTAAAGACCTTGCGGGGAGCTTCTTCTCCGCGGCGTCGGTTTTCAGCAAGAAGCTGCAGAAGTGGCGGCAGAAGCAGAAGGCGAAGAAGCGGCGGAGTGGCGGTGCGCTGCCGGTGGAGAAGCCGATCGGGCGGCAATTCCGCGACACACAGTCGGAGATCGCCGACTACGGGTTCGGGCGGCGGTCGTGCGACACCGATCCAAGATTCTCGCTCGACGCCGGACGGTTCTCGCTCGACGCCGGCCGGATGTCGTTCGACGACCCGCGGTACTCGATCGAGGAGCCGCGGGCGTCGTGGGATGGTTATTTGGTGGGGAGGAACACGCTTCCGAGGATGCCGACGATGTTGTCGGTGGTGGAGGACGCGCCGGTTCCTGTGCCGGTGCCGGTGAACCATGTGGTGAGGACTGATATGCAGATTCCGGTGGAAGAGGGTTCGAATGAAGATGAGAGTGTGCCTGGTGGGAGTGCACAGACTAAGGACTATTACGATTCGGGTTCCAGGAGGAGGAAGAGTCTTGATAGGTCTAGTTCAGCAAGAAAGAGTATTAGTTTGGAGGTGGATGAGTTAGGGAATAATGGGAATGAGAATGGGAATGGGAATGGGAATGCTAAGGTGGCTCCTGCTGGGGTGGATTATATGCAAGGGGTGAGAATGGGCTTTAATGATCGCGAATTCGACCGGTCGAATTCGATGCGTGATGATTGCTGTTCTGAGAAGATGTTTGATGTGGGGATGATTGGGAATGGAGATGGGAAGGGAGGGAAGAAGGGGCGGCGGTGGCGGTGGAGCATTTGGGGGTTTATTCACCGGCGTGGCGGGAACAAGGATGAGGATGAGGATAGGTATAGCAGGGTGAACGGGGTGGAGAGGTCGTATTCGGAGTCGTGGGGCGGAGACGGTAGAGGTGGTGGTTTTAATGGGAGGATGTTGAGGAGCAATAGTAGTGTGAGTTGGAGGAATGCTCAAGGGATTGGGAATGGTGGTAGTGGTGGGGGGTTTGGGGGGTTTGGGGGTTTTAGGAGGAATGGTGTTCCGAGTAATGTGAATGGGAAGAAGGGGAAGGATGAGTTTGTTTTGGAAAGGAGTAGGAGTGCAAGGTATTCTCCTAACAACATTGACAATGGCCTCTTGAGGTTTTACTTGACTCCAATGAGGGGGAGCAGAAGAAATGGGTCTGTGAAAAGTAGGTCAAATCAAGCACATTCCATTGCAAGAAGTGTGCTTGGATTGTATTGACATGGAGAAACAGAGGTCCATAAGGTTTTCTTTTGGTTTGATGTTGTTAATTTTGCTCTGCATTTCTTGTGTAAACCACACATGCCCTATGTATTATTATTATTATTATTATTACTATTATTCCTATTATTATTCTTGATGGTTGGTTGGTTACAACATGCTTCTTCAGTTAACTCTTCATAACCGGAGTTTTTAGTGTTTCTTCTTTTGCTCTATTATGCTGCTGCTGGCGTTAGTGAATAGTGACTTAAATCTCTTCCTTCGCACACCATGTTTATTTACTTTCTTTAATTTGCCAGAAAAAGAATAATGGGACATGTGTCTAGCTTCATGGCGCTACTCAAAATATGCTTTTTCTTTGGAATCAATATGGTTTCTTTTTCTGTCTTTTATGCTGCAAAAGCATTGCTGGTTGGTGTGTAGGATAGTAGTGGTTATAATTTGGGAGCATTTAACTTGAATTTTGGCATGTTTTATATTCCTGCAAAAGTGGTTACAAGGTGGGCTCATGCCACCTGCAATTGCTTTTGTCATGAGTTGTAGTTTTGAGTACAAGATAACTGGTCGATCCTTTTTTCCCTTTGGCATCAATTAATCACACTTTATTACATGTGACTTATCCCAGACCGTG
>PYAF01005852.1:407995-455001 GCA_007407185.1 Glycine tomentella | reverse complement strand
TAGAGGAGTTCATAATAATTTATATATCATATTCAAACAATTGAATTAGATTTTGATACCTTTTGGCCTTTCTGTATTAAGGGCACAAGCCATTATGAGAAGTTAAAATATTTTCACTGATGTGGAAAGAGACCATGCACAATGTAAATGTTGTGGGGGTTCTAGTGATCAAGGAAATCGATGGAACCTTAAGATTAAGACACTTGCATTTGGGGTTAACGAGACAATGAACAGTGGTGTGGACATAAGGAGGGTGTTAACAGGAACAAGACAACAGTAAAAGAATATATAGGGATAAGAGTGCAGAAAGCTGGCGCTCCATGTTTGTAAAAGAAGAACAATTCTGCAGATTCTGTGTTGTTGGAGCTACTGATTGACTTGAAACTTGAGGAATATTAATGCTACTGGTATGTTAGGTCAACGTCAACTGAAATTTGACGGTGCAAAGGGTTTTTTTAGTGTAGAAATATTTGAAAGTATAGCAGGTGTTTGCCTCTTTGGTTCTTTTATTGAGAAAATATTGTAATTAACTGCTCTATGTAATATTTCACTGTGCTTCAGCTGTAGTACTGAGTAACTCATTTTGCATATGGAATGAAAAATGTCTTATCAAAGACTTTACTGTGTAATTGGGTGATCTTTTACAAAATAAATTATTTTAATTATTTAAAATTAATTTTTACTAAAATTGATTTTGAAGTGAATTACTTATTTGTTTTTATTTTTTAAAAATTTAGAAGCAAATTAGTGGCTAATAAATTTTAGTATATGGAATTTTTGCAAAATTTACCCATATTTGCTTCATCTTAAAATTAATTTTAGATTAAGAATCATTTCCTAAATATGAAATCAAATATAGATGTTTATTATCTGGTATTTTAATATGATTGTGGATGATTCAACTTGAATCCAATGTGTTAAGATATTGATTCTGAATTAAATTTATTTTAGACTACAAATCATTTTGTTAGTATAGAATCTAATATGTACATATTTACCCAAAATCATGTTAGCTGATATTTTAACAAGATTGTAGATGATTTAACGTGAATCCAATCTGTGTTTACATAAGCATTGTAATTTGATTTTGAATAATTTTTTTTTATATTATAAAGTTGATATTGGTTAAATTTTTTTAAAGTGAAACGATTTAAGTTTGGATATTTTTAACTTGAAAGCAAGTTTTGATGCAAACTTAGTGTAAATTTCCAATCTAACTTGAAAGCTATTTCTTTTAATCAATTTTAGACACAACGTGTTTGTTTATGCGTGCTTGCAAATCTGATGCACGCCCATTTGAAGCAAGGAACCATAGCTTCTACTTAATTTTCCTTGTTTTGACGTGGTTTTTGTTGTAGACTTTACGTACTGAATGCATTTCCAAACACATGCTAACATTATTTGGTTTAATTTGGATAGAATTGGACAAGATTCTATAAGAAAAGTTTCAAGTTAAAGTCTCAGATGAAAAAAAAAAATTAGATCAAATCTCTCGAAAAATATTTTTCATCAATAAAATTAATGAATACTTCACTTATATAACATAATAATAAAATAAATTTTAGTCAAATTAAAATTTGGAAACAAAATTAATTTTACCAAACAATAATGAAATGCTTTATATTATCAAATAAAAAAATATTAAAAGAGTTTAATTTTTATAGTTAGTGTAAGTGTTTTTTTTTTAATATTTTCAGATCATCAAAAGTTATTATTGGTATCACTTTTAAGAGTTACTATAAAAATTAATAAATTTATTTTATATGATAATTTATAATTTAAATAAATATATCAAAATTTACACTGTGAAGTACTAAAATCACTTTTAATAAGACATAAAATAACCAAAACGCACCTTGAACTTTTTAATTTTATATTGTAGATGGTCTTAACTGTAAAGCCCAAATTAGAGAAAAGCATTTTTTTTTCTTTATAACTTGTACAGTTGAGATTCTTTGGGAATTTTCAATTGTTTCATAGCATTAGAATATTATTTCTTGGGACTAGTTTTTCTTCTCTGGACATGCACAGATTAAGGGAAGCAGATTGGATGCCCCAAATCAGTTTTTCTAAGAAGAGGGATTGCCGACCTTCGAGAACTACAGGGAAAGGCAGATGATGCAGAATATATGGGTCGGTCCCTACTAAACAAATAATTTGAGTATGAGATTTGTCGGTCCAGCCTCATAATTAATACTCTCTTTTGTGTTTATTTATGTCAATGAATATCGTTAATGTTGCTATATCAAAATGTATTTAAGCTTTTGTAAAAACAAATTATTTAAGATGAGATTGAGAAGAAATTAATCTTTCACAATATGATATATTAAGATTTTAATCCTCATAAAAAAATTGTTCAAATTTAATGATATGTGTCTCAAATAAGATTATATATGAAAAAAAAAATTTAAACTTGAGGTTAAATATAATTATACTTTGCTCATTTTAATGCGCCATCACATGTTAAAATCAATGAACTTCAAATGTGATTATTTTATATTTTACAAATCGTAAAACTTAGATTAATTTGTATTGGAATCTAATTTTCTAGATTAAAGTATTGTTGTGAGTTTATCAGGGATTCGTCAAATACTTCTTATAAATGGCGCGTAATCTGATTATCTGACGGATTTTAATCCAATTTCAAAAATGTTTTCTTTCAAAATAATTAATCATTAAATCATGTTAACAATTTTTTTTTATAAAAAATAGATTTTTGTTTTGAGATTTCACTTAGGGGTGTTCGTGGGTGGGTTTAGGTTGGTTTTGGTCAAATTTAATACTCAATTCAATCAAATTTAATCGGTTCGATTCAATTCGGATCAATTTTCAGAAATTGTTTTTTGAAATCAATCGTAACCCAACTCATTCATAAATGGTTTGACTTAGTAGACTAACGGATTACCCATTTAAATTTGATCTTTTTTTTTCCTTAAAACTACTATTTTATGTCATGATTCATCCAAATATCCAATACAATTAACATAATAGGGTAAATATCCATTTTCATCCATGAATGTGTACAGACCTGACAAATTCGTCCTCAAAAGATGAAAATTCAAATTTTAGTCTTCGAAAGTGAAAAAATGTAACAAATTCATTCATATGTTAACTTCCGTCTGTTACCGCTAATGAAAGAGCCTACGCGATACAAAGATAAGAAAATGTCTCAAAAATGATTGTCAATATGACTACAGAATAGATTGGATCAAAATGTCAATAAATTTTCATTTGACCAAAATATCAGTAAATTTCCATTGAATAAATTTGTTAGATCCCAAATTTCGTTTCATTTAAGGGTAAAATGCAATTTAGGGTAAATAGTCATTTTCATCCCTAAATGTGTAGAGCGATGACAAATTCATTCCAAGAGATGGAAATTCAAATTTTAGTATATCCATTTACACACATTGCAAATTTGTTATAACTATTTGTTTGTCTTCTCAGCTACCAAGATCATTGGCACATTATTGAAATATAATAGTAGCATAGGATATTCATGGTTTTTGTTTTCTCTCTCTACATATCCTTTTCTCGGGTTCTTTTTCACACCGTAAAGATTGTCATAAATTTGATATTTTTACCAAAATCACATCCTTTACTTATTTCCATATTACCAAACTCTCCAATACCATTCAAAATGTCTGTAGAAGTTGAAGCAACATTTAAGGTTGTCAGGGCAATATTGATTTTTAAAGTGTGATTTCAAATAAGGATGTGATTTGTTCGATTCTATTCTTGCTCTCTATGGAATTATTATTATCAACGTTGATTTGGTTTTGTGTCCTTTCTGTTTAGTGGGTTTTAAAAATCCTTGTGTTATACCCAATACTGTTTTAGGAGAAGTTAACACTTGACAACGTCAGATATGCGCTTAATTGGTTGTTATCCTTTGAGCTGGTAAGACCATATTTTAAAGAAACTTTCTTAATGACAAGTTAGAACAAAATCAAGTGTGTTGGTTTTGAATTACATGTTAGAACAAAATCAAGTGTGTTGGTCCAATGTAAGAGTTAAATTATATTTCACATGTTAGAATAAAAAAAAAAGAGAAAGATGAAGATTAAATTATATTTTATCCTTAAATGAAATGAAAGTTGGGGTCTAACAAATTAGTCCAATGGAAACTTACTAACATTTTGGTCCAATCTATTCAGCAGTCATGTTGGCAATCATTTTTATGACATTTTCGTCACTCTGTGCCACGTAGGCTCTTTCATTAACGGTAACGGATGAATGAATTTGTCGCACTTTTTTTTACTTTTGAGGACTAAAATTTGAATTTTCATCTTTCGAGGACAAATTTGTCAGTGTTCTATACATTCAGGGATGAAAATGACAATTTACCCTAGCACATTATTATCAAATGTCTGAAAGTAATAAAATTGATTCATTTAATACCATCAACATAATATTCTAAAATATACTAATACAAATTAAAACAAAATATTCTTCAACGGTATTTACTATAATAGTCTGAATCACAACAATTTTCTACAAACTAAATTATTGCAATAAACTTCGGTGCAACTAGATTTATTGAAACAAATGAAGAAAACATGATCCATTAATTTATAAACATTTGCAGTTCCAACACTTGGAGTCTCAATATGTTTGGTTCGATTTTGATCGGATCTATAGATCTAAACCTGTGACTCAACCTGTATATGAATAATTTTGATCGGTTCAATTCAGATTTGACCAAAATACATAAATGATTCAACTCAAATTGTTTGGACAAGTTTGGATCAATTCAAATTCACGAATGACACCTAGCTATAAATACTCCTAATTTCACCAAAATTATCTATTAAGACTTAAACTTAGAGACCAAAAATTAAACAAAAACAACCCCACACTTACTTTGTCCATCCATGTGTTTAGCTAGAAAAGAAATATATATATATATATATAATTATTCTTGGTAAAGATTTGTTATAATAAAATAATGTGATATTTTAGTTATTTTAAATTTATGGTAAAACGTTTATGATAGAATAATCATATTTTTCGGTAGTTATTGTCTAAGTAATAGTAAATTGAACGACAATTTTTAAAAAGAGACATTTAAGTAAAACGTGATCTATATGTATAAAATACTATGATATACATATATATATATATATATATATATATATATATTAATAAAAAGGTGCATTTTATACGGTGAACTCTCGGATAAAGGAGTAATTCCCAGAAACAATAAATGATATTTTTAAATATCATAAAAACAAAATGTTTAAAATTACTAAAATTAATGCCTTTATTAAAAAAAATATGATTTTATAATTTTCATTAGAAATAATTTTCACCCCAAAAAATGTGACTAAGTCAATTTGTTATACTACGTCCGATCTTATTTATAAAAAATAAATTATAGTATATTTTACACTATAACTTGTTTATTATAAATAAGAGCATAGGTAGTAATTTGTTTTCCTTGAAAAATCACTTTTATTTTTAAAATTTTTAATATGCTTGCTTAAATATTTGAAAGAAAAATAAAAGATTAAAAGAAAAACATATATCCTATTGTTTTAAGAAATTACTTTGAGTAGCTTTTATGATTATTTTGAGAAATTAAAAAGAAGACATATATCCTAATATTTTAAAATAAAACTAGTAAGTAATTTGTGCATGTGCATGGGTCGCTCTGCTATATTTCATTTTTTTTTTTGTTTTAGTAGGAAAATTGTGATTAGATTAAGAAGTAAACTTTTTTTTTGAATGTTAGAAAAATTACCTTTTGAGATAAATTAATAATACAAAGTAGGTTAGACCTTAGTTAGGGTGTATTAAAGTTTTGATGGGTGTAGAAATGACATTAATTTGAACGCAAATATGTAATTTAAATATAGTTATTATTATACTTCATTGTTTACAATGTTATAATATATAATCAAAAGTGTAGTGAAGTACGGTAGGAGTTGTATAACTTAATCATGAAAACACCAACCACGACATTGGTGATACTTGGTGTTAAACGTTAGCTCAATCATGCACTTTTGTGATGTGGGCAATGTTTGATGAGGTGTGTAGGAATCTAAAACGGATTTGGTCACGCTAAGCATAAGCGTTTGCTTCACAAAATATTGTCCAACCGTGTCAAATGCTGACAAATTTTTCTTTGTTCTCTCAATTTAGGAACTTTCAATTTGCGTGTCTGCATAAAACAATTTAAATGTATTAAAATAATATTTTAATGATATGAAATACATGGTTCTATACACATAAATTGAATTAGTCCATAAGTAAAATATGTTTAGTGTTAAATTAATGATCCACTTTGTTTGAATCTGTATGAAATACACTATAAATGATTGAAGCAATCGTTGCTTACTTCATTGTTCCACTAATCTCCTAGATAGCAGTAGAAAAAATTAATCAAAGTCATGATATCCGTCATTGATGTGCAATATGCTTATTTATATTTTCAAACCTTAGTGGCAATAAAAGAACATTATTTGAAGTATGCAATGTTTGTTTTCCATATGTAGTGATAACCTGCAACATATAGTGTGGAATTAAAATAGTAATATTAATTGTTTTTCACTTTCATTGTCTAAAACAAACAACAAAATCGTTACCTGTTATCGGTTCCTAGTAAAAAAAATTTCAAAACAAAAAACGATTACTTGTAGTTTCCATAACTACACAAAATAGTTTAAATGCATTAAAATAATGTTTTGATGATGTAAAATACATGGTTTTATATACATAAATTTAATTGGTATGTGAGTAGAATATGTTTAGTATTAAGGTAATAATCCACCTTGTTTGAATGTGTATGAAATACATTGGAAATGATTGAAGCAATCATTGCTTACTTCGTAGTTTCACTAATCATGTATATATCAGTAAAGAAAATTACTTAAAGTCATGAAACAGATCTTAAGGATAATATAAAATAATATTATTGATGTACAATATGCTTATTTATATTTTAAACCTTAGTGGTAGTAAAAGAATACTATTTGAAATATGTAATGTTTGATTTCCATATGCAGTGATAACTTGCAATTTGTAGTGTGGATTGAAACAATAACATTAGTTGTTTTTCAGTTTCATTGTCTAGAGAAAACCTAAAAAAAATTGTTACTTGCTACTGGTTTCTTGTGAAGAAAACTTTCAATGCAAAAAAACTATCATTTTGCAAAAAAGTTAATGGAATGACTTGTTAGTTGAGTGTCCAACATTCATTCTACCTGCAATTTATATATAAGTAGTAAGAATTGAATTATATACAAAGAATCTTATATTCAATTGAAAGTATAGGTTTTCACTATTGTATTTGATCAAATGACCATCATTGTTAATCTATAGAAAGTAAAACAGGGTAATGGTTCATAATATAGTCATTTGGTAGCAGCAAAAAGTTTCAGTTTTATTAAGCTTGAACTTGCAAAAAAATGTGATGTTGGGATAGATTTGTCGCAGGATTAAAAAATAATTAGCCATGAGTATATGATATGGTTATTGTAATTTCTTAAAATTAATAAGCATGAACCTGTTAAAAATATTTTGAAAGACTTCTTTGAAAAAAAATTAGTTGTTGTCTTTAATGGATTCCTTTCATTATCATGTACCAAAATCTTCAGTCAACTCCTTTTTTTAACTCTAGAGATAGCCACATAAAGTTGGCCATGACTAAAAACTGGTTTTGGTAATTACAGCCCTACATTTGTCAAAGATTGTCCCTAGAATTTGTTGATCGTTATGGCATAGGATATGACAATAGGAAATTGCCTCCTAATTAGTTTAAATGGCCAAGGAGACTATGAAAGTGATAATGACATTTGTGGTATGCATATGAAGTTTCTATCCCTTTCAGTTGACATAAACTTTGCGTCAATGACATGGTTTGTTAATTTTGTGACAACCAATCTAGTGCCATTGCATAAGCCTTCAAATTGGTCTAAATTTCTTAAAAGCATGATAGGTCCACTTTAAGCCTTATCTTATGATTTGGTAACCCTGATGTTCTAAGACAATGAAGAAACTCAGGTGTGATTACTTGAAAAGATATGTTGTCTTATATGTTAGTCATGTCAATGAAATATGAACTCAAATACTCTTTTTCATCATCTATATCAGTAAAAAGATAAATGGCACTTGAAGATTATTAACAAATTAAATACATATTTGAATAAATTGTAAAGTAAAAATAAAAAGGTAGATAAAATATGAAGTTTTTTATAAATCGGCCAATGAAAAAAAGTTGTTACTTGGAATCATTGACAAAATGTATTCATTGATCATATCCATTGTTTCTATTGTATAAGCCAAAATTGTTCTACATTGTAGAAATCCTTTGATTTTGTAATTTGTAGACAAATCAGGATATGTGCTATCAACAATGACTTGAATGTGATCCTCAAAATTAGAAATTAGAAACTCATCAGGTATAGTAATTGTAGCATAACCATAATTTGGTTATGTTATTCTTCCATTCCCAACATCTAATATCCATTGAGAGAATTGTCTAAGTTCAGCAATAGACATATTGTCCTATGAACTTTCCAAACACATATTCTTGGTTATGATCCCAAAGATAAGATGCGTTAATAGTTGCATGGACAACATTTGATCGACCACCTCTTGGAATGACAAAAATATAATGACTTTGCCCTCGAAAACTACAAAGCTATTATTTTCAGCATCCATAATATCTCTAAAACCTTTTTCCAACACTTCAAAATAGTGTTTATGTGCCATTGGAGCTTTGTCCCATATGATTAATTTGACCCAATTTTAATAGATATGCATGCTCGCTTCCTTGGTGGATGTTACATACTAAATTATCAAGAGTAGGCACATGTATCTTAAATTTTGAATGTGCAGTCCTTCCACCTGGTAGTAGTAAAGGTGCAATACCGCTTGATGCAACAATTAGCACAAATTATCGCTTACTTCTAAGCGCAAATGCTAATGTTTGTCATATGAATATTTTGCATGTCCCACCAAAACCATATAAGAAAAACATAACACCTCTCTGTCTATTTACAATTGACATTATGTTCTCAAATATATCCTTTTGCTCATATGCAACAACCAATATTAGTACATAGTTCAGGATTTTAAAGTGATTTTCTTCTAATATAAATCAGTAATTAAAATCTAACATGTTAGAGACCTGTAATTTTTGTCAAATTGAGACTTCATTTCAACGATGTCTAATCAAGCTCTGTAAACATAAGCCTATTTCCTAATACGCTCCTTACAAAATAGTTTAGATATGGCATGAGTGAAAAATCCTAAGACTTTTCCTATTATGTATGAGCAATATTTCAATATCTAAAAGTGTGAAATTCTTTAATTCCTCTATACCGAGCTGTAAATCTGAAATGTTAAAGCCAAATATTTGATTAGAATAGATTTAAAAGTGGAATATGATTTACTAATTTAGGTAGGTTTTTAATTTTGTACCTTGGATATTTGTCAATCTCCTTTTTTCATACAAAATGATGTTTGAGAGCCATTGCCATGTATTTTCCTAAACATGTTTTGGTTTATTCATGTTGTTTGAAATGAACATGGAAACAAATAATTTTCTCAAAAAATGACCAGATCCCCAATCCTTAGCTTCTCTAATTGCTTCAATGTATTCTTTTTCATCCTCAACAAAACCCAAAGCAAAATATGCTTCTTCGAATGTTTGATAAAACATGTTTTTCATAAGTACGTGGGCCTTTAACAACAATTAATATCAAACTTACATAATATAATTCTCCTGTACTTGGTGGCACCTACGTCAACCTTCCAATTGTATGACCTTTCTTTCTAGGTTTCCAACATCTTCTACTTTCACATAAATGATAAGTGCCATATTTTAGTTATTTTCATAATTATAATGTGGGCACTTATCTTTTGATTTCAATAAATTCTCTTATAAATTGGCCCTAATCCTAGTTGTTTTTATATTGGTATATATATATATATAAATGTTGTTTACATTTTGGAAGATTTATGCACTCAATTGCGATGTTTCGATCTGTGGCATCCGAAACAACCAGGACAAGAGAAGAGGGTAAAAAGGTCAAAAGAGAAATTTCTGAAAGTCAAAATTCGCCCAGACTAGCAATTAGCTCGCCTGGGCGAGTTAACCTTTCTTCACAGTTAAGACACAACTCGCCTGGGCTAGTAAAACATGTGTAAATCACTCTCCTGGGCAAGTTAAGTTCTTCAACATTAAGGAACAACTCGCCTAGGCTAGCAAATTAGGGGTAAATAACTCACATGGGCGAGTTTGCCTAACCAGCTCCACCTTTTCCTATAAAAGGCCATGCAAAGTGAAGAGAAGGAGCCATGAAAACCAACAACAAGGAGACTTAGAGAGAGGTGAGAGAAGAGAGAAATTGGTGAGTAAACTCTACCGGAAAGGATCGGTGATCGCTTCCTTCATCATGTCTTCAGTTGATCTTGTGCTCTTCACAATGACCGACTAATTTCTCCTAAGGATTTGATGTAATTTTCGTACCCTTATGTGTCTCTTTTAATATTTTTTATATGCATGGATTTTTTCTACTCATTATTGGTGATTTCATTCTGTTCTTAATGCTTGATTCTATTTGATCACTAGTCTCATGAAATTGGATTATAAGTTTGACTGGAAAGTGCTCTTAGGAATTGAACTGAATGATTTTGCTCATTACGTTACGTTGCTAGGAACAAAGTATAACGTTTTGATTGCAAACAACACGAGATTATGATCATAATGCTGGGATATTTATTTCATAAGCGACGGATCAATATTTAGTAAAGATCCTTAGGATTCTCAAATGCGAGGGATCTATTTAGGGTAATTTAATGTGTGCATCAATAATGTTAGAAAATGATTTATACATGGTAATGTTAATTAGATACTAAGGGTATGAACAATGAAGTCCAATCCTACACTTTTCTTGAATTAATTAAACTTGCTTCACTTTTTTCGTAGTTTTCTGTAATTTCGACGCACTAAATCCGTTATTTCTGCAATTTCTTTAAACTCGTAATTTCGTTATTTTTCAAACTCGTGAAATTCTGCATATACTTGTTGTGTATAAACTATTAAACTGTTACTTTTATTTAAAATAACTGAGTAACTCAAGTCTCTGTGGAGACGAACTATTATAAATTTTGTAACATGCGACGACATCGGTATGCTTGCCAATAGTCTAACAAGTTTCTGGCGCCGTTGTTGGGGACTTGAGTCACTTGCTCAGTTCTTTTAGATTTAATTTTTTCAGTTTAATAGGACTTTTTCTTACTTTCGTTATTTATTTTATTTTATTTTGTATAAATTTTCTTTTGTTATATTTTATTTCATTAACCTTGGTGCTTACGGGATATTGTAGTTTGTTCTTTTTCCTTTATGCGAGGTAAGTTCTCTGCAGATAAATCTTTATTTGATTCGTAAATTACCAAGACAGAAAGGAAAAACAAGAAGAAAAAGAAACAAGTATTGAAAATGCCTTTTGGTCTTTGTAATGCATTTGCTATATTTCAGTGATGCATGCTTTCTATTTTTTCCGATCTTGTTGAAAAAAATATTGAAGTATTCATGGATGATTTTTCTATTTTTGGTTCTTCTTTTGATAAATGTCTTTCTAATCTTGATACTATACTAAAGCGGTGCTTTGAAACAAATATTGTGCTTAATTGGGAAAAATGTCACTTCATGGTAACTAAAGGTATTGTATTGGGTCACAAGATCTCTGTTCATGGCATTGAGGTTGACTAGCCCAAGGTAGACATCATCGAAAAATTGCCTCCACCAACAAATGTCAAAGGCATTAGAAACTTTTTAGGACATGTTGGATTCCACGAGATTTTCATTGAGGATTTCTTTAAGATTGCCAAACCCTTGAGCAATCTCTTGAACAAAGAAGTTCCATTTCATTTTGATGATTCCTGTTTAAAAGCTTTTGACACTTTAAAACAAAAACTGATCTCTGCACCCATAATCACTGCACCAAATTGGACACTTGATTTTGAAATAATGTGTGATACAACTGATTATGCTGTAAGAGCAATTTTGGATCAAAGGAAAAATAAAGTTTTCCATGT
This sequence comes from Glycine tomentella, assembly GCA_007407185.1. Classification (NCBI taxonomy): domain Eukaryota; kingdom Viridiplantae; phylum Streptophyta; class Magnoliopsida; order Fabales; family Fabaceae; genus Glycine; species Glycine tomentella. Next base: position 442,953 of record PYAF01005852.1, on the reverse strand, counting down.
TATACATTATGCAAGCAAAGTTTTAAATGAAACTCAAATTAATTATGCCACAATTAAGAAAGAATTGCTTGCAGTAGTGTATGCTTTGAAAAAATTTAGATCTTATTTGATAGGATCTAAGGTTATGGTTTTTATTGATCATGCTGCTATAAAATATTTGCTAGTCAAAGCTGATTCTAAACCTAGACTTATCCGTTGGGTTCTACTCTTACAGGAATTTGATCTAGAAATCGAGGATAAGAAGGGGAGTGAAAATCATGTAGTTGATCATCTTTCTAGACTTACCAGTAATGAAGTAAACACACAAGGTCCTGAAATTCGAGAGCTCATCATCCTATTCAAATGAATACATTTTATTAGTTGTGGACTATGTAACCAAATGAGTGGAAGCGATAGCTGTACAACACGCTAATGCAAAGACCGTCATTCACTTCCTGAAGAAAAACATTTTTTCAAGGTTTGGAAGACCAAGAGTGTTGATAAGTGATGAAGGATCTCATTTCTATAATGTCCAACTCAAAAAAGTTCTCCAACACTATAGTGTTAGACATAAGGTAGCCTCACCTTATCATCCCCAGACCAATGGGCAAGCTGAAGTTTCTAACAGAGAAATAAAAAAGATCTTGGAGAAAACAGTTGCTTAATCAAGGAAGGATTGGTCTCAAAAGCTAGATGAAGCACTGTGGGCATACAGAACAACTTACAAAGCTCCTACAGGACTCACACCCTTCCAATTGGTCTATGGCAAATCTTGTGATTTACCTGTTGAGTTAGAACATAAAGCTTACAGGGCATTGAAATTTTTGAATTTTTATCCGAATGCAACTGGTGAACACAGGAAACTCCAACTTCATGAATTGGAGGAATTAAGGTTTCAAGCTTTTGAAAATTCTAAGCTTTATAAACAACCAGTTAAAATTTATCATGATAAAAAAAAGCTTTTGAAAAAGAATTTTTAGCTTGGTCAACAGGTTTTGTTATTTAACTCTAGATTGAGATTGTTTTCAGGTAAGCTAAAATCTAAGTGGTCTGGACCATTCATCATCAATGAAGTCATGCTACATGGAGTTGTCATACTAGAAGATCCAGCCACAAAGAGGACATGAACTGTAAATGGTAACAGAGTCAAACACTACTTGGCTGGTGATGTTGAAAGAATCACCACAGTGGTCCAATTGCAGGAAGCTTGAGCTACAACAAGGACGTCCAACTAACAAGACGTTAAAGAAGCACTCTTGGGAGGCAACCTAGTATTTCTAAAACTTTGTTTTAATTTGTGTCTTATGTTTTTGAATTATATTTGAGAACTGTACTTTTGAATTTTATGTTTTTGAATATATCTTTTGTTTTGTTAGAGCTACCATTGCAGGGCCTGGGGACAAACCTATTTTTCAGGAGGAGGCAGAGTAGATGAGAATGAAGAACATGGCAGATTCTGTTGATTATCTGAATGAAGGAGATTGAGCTCCTCAACCATGATCGTAAAAAATTTGTGACATTGCCTTTATATTTTTTACTGCTTTATTTTAAAAATTCAGTACATTGTTTCCTTATTTACTTGAATAGTTGTGCGCGTTTATGATTCTTTTTGATATTGCGCACTTTGATTGTGTACACAGAGGTTTCTCTCTCTTTTTGGAAGTACACATTTTGATTAAAATTTTTGTTTTTTTAAACATAGTTGTATATATCTTTTTGGGACTTCACTGACTTACATGTTTTGGAAAGAATCAACAGATATTATTTTTGAAAATTACTTTTGAAATTGGATCAGAACACAACAAAATTATTTTTTTGGAAACTATGAGCATGTAAAACAAAGGAATGACTTTCTCAAATACCAAATGAAGGTAGATATTTTTACATAGATTTGATAACGAACAACTTTTGAAACACTGATTTGATTTGAACATGGAAATAGACCTTAAGCTTTAGTGAGTGTGTGCGACCATAAAAATTGCATTGAGTGTCCTCACCGATATGTTCTATAAATGATTTTACATGAATTTCTAATTGTCATAACATATGATTCATGGGTATGGTTTAGGCCTTCTTTCTTTCTTGAACATTTTTAAGCCACTAGCAAAAAAACTATCCCAATATACAATGATTTACCATTTGCTAGCCCTTTTGAGCCAAAACACTTATGATTTTGTTGGAACACTAACCTAGGTTAAGAATTTCCTACCTTACCTTAGGTTAGGAGAGCAAAAGGGAATTTTGTTGGAAATTTCTATCATTTGGATGGCTAAAGTGATGAAAAATACTTTATTTTAAATGTGGAAAAAGCTATAGAAAAGAAAAGAAGAAAAGAAAAATGAAATAAATTCCTTGTGAAAAATTAAATGAAATATGTTCTAAAATTGAACAGAGTGTTGTAAACTCTATACGTTGGGTGATTGGGAGGTTGGAATAAGAAACATTGATAACTAGTAGAAAAAGAAAAGAAATAGGAAGTGATGATAGCTTGTTTTATCTTTTGTTTGCTCTCCTATTCTTAGGGTTACTTTGAATATCTAGAAAAACCAAGATTTCCTTCAAAAGCCAGACCCAACCTTAAAAAGTCCTAAAGATCCATGATAAATATGTACTTTGATTTGATGGAAAATGAACTGCAAAATTGATCTATGACATATCAGTGTTGGAATTAAGAAGAAACACTTACCCGTGGGACAATTAAAGACCTTTGAGAGGTTTTCCTCTGTTTGGATCAATCAAATGCTTTCTTTAATGTTCTTTAGAAATGAAATGTAAATTGATCTTAATCTCATTTGCTTTGGTGAATTCCACCTTTTGTGCAATTCTCATAGTTGATTATTTGAAAATGTTGTTCTGATCACTTTGAAAGTTGATTCTTTACAAAGCATGTTCATAAATTTTGAAGTATTTTCTTTAAGTCTTATACTTCTAGTATTCGTAGTTTTATTTCTTTACAAATTGCTTTAGGACAAGCAAGATTCTAGGTTGGGGGTAGTTGATAAGTGTCATATTTTAGTTATTTTTAGAATTATAATGTGGGCACTTTTCTTTTAATTTCAGTAAATTCTTTTATAAAATAGCCCTAATCCTAGTTGTGTTTATATATTGGTACATATATAAATGTTGTTTACATTTTGGAAGATTTATCCACTCAATTGCGATGTTTTGATAGGTATCAAGTGTATTTGTAACATCCCCAAAATTATAAAAATGTAATGATAATTAGATAGAAGTATGTTTAGAGAAAAATAACTATATCACTCTTTCCAAGAAGTAGAAATTACTAGAAAACCCTTAAGATGAAAATGTCAAAAATGCCTTTGGACATTTTTGAAAATGACCAAAATACCCCTAAGTTGAATGGCATAATTACCAAAATGTCCCTAGGCCAAAAATGGTCAAATAACTTTAGAAATTTTGTAGAAAGTTGATGAAATTATAGAATACACTTAGCTGACTAAGTATCAACATATTTTGTGACAGAAAACTCTAGAATAAAATTTCTACAAATTTTAGAAGATGACAACTTTGAGACTGTATTCAAGAAAACTCAAGCATCAGAAAAATATGGAAAAATGATACAGATAATCTAAAGAATTTTCTCTTAATTATAAAAGGAATAAATTCATTTGATGAACCAATTTAGTAATTTTAATAATCAAAAGTAAATGGACCAATTAGAATTAAGGTAAATGTAAATTGTAGGTAAATAATACCCTAAATGTATTACTTGTAAAACATTTTAATAGGATTATGATTAACCTAGAATTATATTACTTTTAGGTGTTAAAATGTAAATTAGATTTTTCTAAAAGCTAGAAACAATTTAATTTCAAGAATTCTATAATAAGTAAAAGAATGAAGAAAAGCATAACTAAAGCCTAGCCATCCTATGTAGGAAAGGAAAACAAATGAGGATTTCACTACAAGCTTGGTACTCCACGTGCAAAATAAGAAGGAAGGAGGATGATGTAGAATTCTCAAGAACATGGACACTTGTAGGGTGAAGAACTAATAGCCAATAGGATTAAGCCAAATAAAAAGCTAAGTCATCATAACCCTAGAGATATTTGTAGCCAAGCTTTCTCTATACTCTTCCATCTTGCACGTGGACAGCTCTAAACCTTATTTCAACAATCCCAACGATCAATTACATATGTGGGATAGTAGTGTACCTTTAAAATTTTAAGAAGATCCAACGGTTAATGAATTCAGAATCAATATTTTACGAAAACGGGTTTTGGGGTAAAATCAAGAATGAAGAAAAGCACAAAATCTTCCAAAAATCTAGCCAATCCACGAAAATTGGTGAAGATTGCTCTACAAGCCAAACTACTCCATGTGCACATCAAGAAGAATGAAGAAGTGTTGAGAAAAATCAAGAAAAGGGACACTTGTATGGTTAAAAAGCAAGAACTCATATGATTGGACCATTTGTAAAGCAAGGTCATAATGACCTAGAAGATATTTCATGGTAAAGGCTTGTTAAACAAGTTCATTAACACTATAAATAGAGGGAGTAGTAGCCGAAAACATCAAGCCTCCAAGGGAAGTGAACGTGCAACATCCCTTACCTTCCTTTCATATTTCATTTTCAATTCCTTTCATTCTTTCCTTTTTCATCCTATTATTCTACATCCTTTTTACCTATCATTTTCAAGTAGACTAAAAGAAAACCCTAAGCCTTGCTACTTTGAAATCTCACGTGGAACTAGGAGCATTTAAAGGGATATCAAAATTCAAACTCACTTGAGGTAGGTTAAGCTTAAATCTCTAGCTAATCAATGGTTTAGGTTGATTTACATGCTTTAGTAGGCTGATTTATGGTTGATATTTAGGCTTGAATTTCGTGCTATTTGAAGGTTATTCTTTGATGAGAATATGTTGATTTAAGCCATAAGATAGGTGATGATTTATACCCATCAATATTAGTGATGTATGGAAGCCCATTTGATGATTTTTTTTATGTGATTTTGATGATATTTTGGGCTGTCTGTTGATATTTTTATGAAAAGATTTTGATTTAATTTTTGAAGTAGAGGATGAATGGTATGTAGTTGAATGGTTTAAATACTTGATGATTTGATTTGAGGATTAATTACTGAGGTGGTGGGTGAAAGGAGAATAAAATATGCATACTAGGCTTTAATCTTTTATTATGAAAATTTCAAGGGATTAGAAATTATTTGAAAGACATATTATGGATTATTAGTTAGATTACTAACATAATTTTCTGTGAGGATATTCTTTGGTCATGCCTAAGTTGGTAATACTTTTGCTTGAATAAGATATAGCGGTTTAACCATACTTATGATACATATGATGATATGATGAAAATATTTTCCATAAGGTAATATGCATTTTGCTTATGGATTTTATTTTTATGGATGTTGATGTGAATAAGATAGGTGGATTCATGTTTCCATGATCCAAGTCCAGTACGAGACTTTAGGGAAACAGAATCTGATGCTACATACAGTACGATATGTAGTACCCAAGTGCATGGATATATGGCAAAATTCATGCATGTTTACGTAAGACTGTAGCAGTGTCCGCACTTAGTGTGGCCACATACAGTACGATATGTGGAGGCCATTTGCCTTGGGATAGTTCATCTCATGCATTCATATAGTTGCATATTTCTTGTGGATGTGTTTGATTATTTGAATGATTTTACTAACCTACTAATAAGGTCGGATTTAGCTTTGCCTACTGAGAAATTCATTTCTCACAAGATTTGTTTCCTGTTTTTCTTAGATGGCAGCCCTGATCAGGTTCCTTGAGGCTCTGGAGTAGTGTTAATATATTGAAGAAACTATGTACTAGGCTGGATTTTGAAAAGAGTTTTGTACTTGTATAAACTTTTGTAATAGAGACATTGACTAATGTATTAGTCTTTACATATTTTATAAGTTTTAATGACTTAGAATTTTTACTAATACACGTTTCTTGAAAAAAAATTATTCTACGTAAAAATACTAGTAATAAAATCAACTTAGAAATTAGGTCGTTATAGTATTTGTGGCATCCAAAACAACCAGGACAAGAGAAAAGGGTGAAAAGGTCAAAAGAGAAATTTCTGGAAGTCAAAATTCGCTCAGGATAGCAATTAGCTCGCCTGGGCAAGTAAAACATGTGTAAATCACTCTCTGGGTGAGTTAAGTTCTTCATCATTAAGGAACAACTCACCTAGGCGAGCAAATCATAGGTAAATAGCTCGCTTAGGCGAGTTTGCCTAACCAACTCTACATTTTCCTACAAAAGGCCATGCAAAGTGAAGAGAAGGAGCCATGAACGAAAACCAGTAGCAAGGAAACTTAGAGAAAGGTGAGATAAGAGAGAAATTAGTGAGGAAACTCTCTAAGAAAGGATCGATGATCGCTTCCTTCATCATGTCTTCAGTTGATCTTGTGCTCTCCACAATGATCGGCTAGTTTCTCCTAAGGATTTGATGTAATCTTCATACCCTTATGTATTTCTTTTAATATTTGTTATATGCATGAATCTTTTCTACTCATTATTGGTGATTTCATTCTGTTCTTAATGCTTGATTCTACTTAATCACTAGTCTCAAGAAATTGGATTCTAAGTTTGACTGGAAAGTGCTCTTAGGATTTGAGCTGAATGATTTTACTCATTACGTTGCGTTGCTAGGAATAGAGCATAACGTTTTGATTGCAAACAACACGAGATTATGATCATAATGCTGGGATATTTATTTCATATGCGAGGGATCAATATTTAGTAAATATCCTTAGGATTCTCAATGTGAGGGAAAGAATTTGGGATAATTTAACGTTTGCATCAATAATGTTAGAAAATGATTTATACATGGTAATGTTAATTAGATACTAAGGGTTTGAATGATGAAGTCCAATCCTACACTTTTCTTGAATTAATTAAACTTGCTTCACTTGTTTTCGTAGTTTTCTGTAATTTCGACGCACTAAATCCGTTATGTTTGCAATTTCTTTAAACTCGTAATTTCGTTATTTTCTCAAACTCATGAAATGCCGCTTATACTTGTTGTACATAAAATATTAAACTGTTACTTTTATTTAAATAACTGAGTAACTCAAGTCCTTGTGGAGACGATCTATTATAAATTTTGTAAACTGCGATAACATTGTTACGCTTGTCAATAGTTTAACAATAAACAAATTTAGACACAAATTGACCATATGTTAAAATTTTTGCTTGATCACATGTATTATTTGCTTCCATCCATGATGTAAACATTGATTGGTTAATAGAGGGATTTGAAAGAATATGATCAAGTGATTCAACATCATTAAAATACACTGATTGTTCTCCTGATAAATGGAAGAACAATCTCTTTGGTGCTAGCATTCTACTATGAATTGAAAAAGAGAAGATTCACCAACATGCTTCTGATGGAGAGATATTTCTGCAGTCAACATATTGTTTAATTTCATCATTTGGTGCATGTTGAGATGTATGTCATCTTTCATTTGGGACAATGGCAGCAATTATTCAGTCATAACCCCTATTTGATATATTTGAACAAATATTTAATAGAAGTGCATTGGTTGTACCATTCCATGTTGATGTGGGCTTGGTACTTGAGAAGGAACATTGGATTGTATGGAAATATACTTATATTATTAAAAGTTAGACCACCTTTTTTTTATTGTATTTCCATGATCTCTTCTTCTATATACAGGGAATCCATCTTAATATTGTGACATTTTGAATTTTTTTTTGGATACTACCGTGTACACTTCCCATTTTCATACATGGTAAGGACTTGTTAGCTAAGCCACATGGTCCATGAATTATGTTTGACTTTACTAACTGGTATAACTTTGGATTGTCATTTTCACTGGATATCTCGGTTGAAATTATTTTATCAATGTTATCTGGTGTATGATACTTATTTAAAAGATGTAGGAAGATAACCAAATGAGCGTGCGGTAATCCACGCTTTTGGAACTTTATTGTGCACACATCTAAAATTAAGAATTTCACATCAGATAAGAGAAATAAAATAAAACTATGCATAAGTTATAAAAAAAATTCGGATTATGTTTGTCAATAGCTCATAGATTTTGAGTTTTGAAGTTGATAATAAGATTTATCTTTAAAGTGTAGTGTATTATGCTATGGAAAATATAAGTGTCATGTATTATGCTCTGAAATTACTAATTGTTTAATTTAAATATTTAATATCAAAACTTTATATTTGTATAAAAAAATTTATGATTTATAATGTTGGTATATTGAAAATATATATTGAATATCAAAGAGTTCTAGGATTTTAAAAATCTTACACGCAATCGCTTTGCCAATAACATGTTTCTTTGTCGAATCTACTAATAACTCTTGAAATTTGATCTTGAAAACTCTAGCAACAATATCGGGTCGATGCATAGGTTTCAAATTCAATAGAGAAAGCAACCTATGAATTTCTTTCCAATATGAATTACACATGAAAGTGATAAACAAATCAGGAAATCCAATGTGGCTGCAGATAGCCATTGCGTCAAAGTAAAGTTGACCCATATAGCGACGATCGCTAACGAATGATGATGACAAGATTACACACTTTCCTCTATCAGAACCTTGATTTTGATTTTTGGAATCTACATCAGTCAAGTTAGAATACTTATCTACTAGTAGTTTACATTGATTGTATCTTATAGAGAACAACTTTTCTAACTCAAGCATCATGTAACTGTCTACCAAAAATTGTTGAAATAGTCTTCAGGATCTAATTAAAGTATGTGCTTCATTCATTCTAGTCTGTATATGGAAAAAAGTCATTCTCTTATAGTCAACCAATTCCTTTTAGTGTCTTGAGTAATGTGAGAATCACGGTGTAGCACATCTCATCTGTATTTGTCTTCTCCATAAATGAATAAAAGAAGTTATTGAAATCCTAAATAGCTTGGATGTAATTCATCTATCCTTTTCAATTTGCCACATTGCCTTTCGAAAATTATATCCCCATGAGATGCTAAGTCAACATCTCCAACAATCACAACAGCTATTTCAAAAACATTTGGAATATTATAAATTCTACCATCAGTTGATCTGTCAAAAATCAACTGCAGCTTCAAGTTATGTGCAGGTTCTAGTTTCAATTTATCTCGAGCTTGCTTGAAGCATTGGGCATATGTGTTGTATTTATCTAGCATGTTTGAAAGTTTTTTGACAATCTCAGGATCAACATTGGTTTGCTTGCAATAACAATTAGTAAACATTAAAATTAAAAGAAACTTTGATATGTATATAAAATTTTAAAACTCGATATTTATATAATCTTTACCTCATTGATCGAATCCTTTTATGCACTTCATTTTCAATGTCATAGATGTAAGGTTGTGCAATTTTGGGGACTGTTTTGGCATCGGTAGTAAACTGCCAACTCTATGACATGATTCACCTTGAAATCTTATTGTTGGTGGACCTAGGCTCTTATATATATGTGGATCTAGCTTTACCCCAGGTGAAGTGAAGGAAAACATAATGTTATACACTCTAATATTATGCTAGAAATGTTTTGCTATTATCTAAATTTTGATCAAATTCCAAATGTTGAAGCAAAGAAGGAGGTTCTTTCAATAATGGTAGCTGGACTTTACCATTGCCACAACAAAGACATTTGGGAGTAATGGTGTGCTTATGTTTTTGCATCCTCTCTTGATACCACATAAATGACATTGATAAATAAAATCATCGATATCATAATATCCTATTCAATGAATATGAAAAATAATTTCATATCAACTACTATGCAAATAGGTTTATACATTTTTATTAACAAATAAGATTATAATTTTCTATTTAATTTGTGAAATATTGTTCATATCACATTACTACCTTGGTGGACATTAAAAGTTGAGGCAGTAGCATTTCCATGAATAAAATCATCATCCTCAAAGCTTGAATCACTGTCTGAACTAAAATATAGTAGATTCAAATATTTTATTAGTATTTGCTCATTTTATCTGACAAAAGTCATAACTAATTAACCATGTTTTCTTTATATGAAAAAACCATAGTAGAATAAAAGAAATAGAAAATCCACCTTCTGTTTCTGCAAAAGAGTGACAATTTCCAGTGTTGCGATTGTTGTTGCTACCAGTTTGACTTGAACTTTGTGGATTTGTATATCCAATTTATGCATTTTTTTTCTTGTTTAAATTTAATCAGTATTGTTGCATAATGGGTTTACCCTTGGTTGGTTCAAAATGACAACATCAAATTTATTAATCAAGTTTTGGCCATTATACTGCATTTCAGTTCTGGTCCTTTTGCTTTGCAATGCATGGTCCAAATTTGAACTTGGTTGAATGAACTAATATTGTGTGTATTCAGTGTTGTTGTTACTGTTACTTCCTTTGTATTATGTTACATCAGAAAGTGGTGTTCTTTGATTGCTTGAACATATATGTTTATACTTGTCAGCATTTTTTCCCTCAATTTTTTTCCTTTTTCTTCGTGCTTGAGCAACAACCTCTTTACTGCTATTTTCTTTGCCGTTCATTTTTCTGTTGATACAAAAATGAAAAGACATTTGTTTATAATTGTTAAAAATTGGCTATGTATAAACACAATAAGAACGAATAGGTAGCAGTTAATGGAATTTTGTTTTGCAGTTTGACCCACTTAATCAATACATGTAGTGAAGTCTATTGTAGCCTTTATTTTCAATTAAATTATGAAATGGTAAAATGCAAAACAAAGGTTAATGAAAGATATTTAGATGAAGAGAAATAAAGAAAGGTACCTGGAGAAGATAAGATAGATGAAGGTAGAAGCTTTGCTTGGGTCAACATACTAAGCTACAATGGTTGAGAGTTAAGAAATTTTTTCTGCGTTTTGATTGAATTTTTTATTATATTTTCAGACTAATGGAGTTGTAGATTTTTTCTCTCTCCTTAGGGTTTTCGACATAGCTTTTCACAAAATTACTTGAGTAGACTTATAGCTGATATGATATTAGTGTAGACATTGTTTTCGTATGAAATTAGACTATAAGAGAATTAGAAGGTTTCATCATCTTTCATTTTTTTTAGCAAATGTAAATAATTATTTTATGTTTTATAAATAATATAAATTACATATTTTTAATTTTACAAGGAAAATAAATGATATAATTTATAACTGTTATATCTACCCGTAACTATTTTGATTATAATAGTAGTTTTTTGTTACCCAAATTTCGTTGGCACATATCACTTTGAATAAGAAGTTGGTATAATATGTTGTACATTAATATTAAAATAAAAATAATTAACTATGGTATTAAATATTGTTCAATTCTTTTGCATTTTAAGATATGTGATTATAACAATATCTCTTTGTTACTGAAATTTTGTTGACACCTAATACATGAAATAAGTAGTAGGTATAATAGTCAATGCATATATATTAAACAATAAGATCAATGTAATTTATTGTGCTATTAAATATTGTTCAATAATGATCCATTTTAAAATAGAATTTTATGGAGCCTAAAATTGATATTGATCAATGTTTAAATATGTCAACAATTTAACTTAGATGGGGCTCAATATCATTTGGTAGAGGAAATAGAATCTGAAGTAACATGTTGATATCAATATCAAGTTGGAGAGTAACCATACAAAATCTTGATTACATATTCATATTAGTTAGGTGTCAATCATCCACAAAACATCAATAGAGTATGACCATAAAGTTTTCTTAACCATATACATAATCCATAGTATACTTATATTGGACATAACTATTTTCTACCAACATCTAGTATTCAGGTTACACAACAAAAGACAACTTCTAAGTTGTTTTAACTTGACCCACAAAACAAAGCACGCTAGATTTATTGATTTAAAGTCTTTAATGTAAGCTTTCATTCAGTTTTGATGTGCTTAGATAGTTTTGTTGAAGAAAGTTGTGCTGAAGCCAAATCCAGAGTTACATTGTCATCTGGTTCTCACTGAGATGGTTATCTTTTTGCTTGTGTAACAAGATTTCTCAACTCTGGATCATGATCAATACTTCCAGATAATGATTGTTGTAGTTAAAAGTTTTCATTGTTATTAGTATTCTAACATGATAAATCTCGTTACAAATTAACATTCATAGAACATAAGCATTTGTCATTGTGTAATGATCAATTAGATTCATAACAAACATAGACCCAAAACTATTAAATGTACCTTAGAAATACATATAAAATCAGAAACCTACAAACAAATAGTTAATTATTAGTTTGTAAAACCATTATACGTGTTAGTTCTCAAAAACCATTTTACATGGTATAATCTACCAAATCAGGCGTTTAAATATAATAAATTGTTGACTACCTCAGTTTGTGAGTCAAGGTTCATTGTATGCATCGACTTATCAGACATAGATGTAGCTTGTACAACAAGATATATCATGAGTAAATATGCATGATCAAACCAAAAAAATAAACACACACACAGTCGATACAAAGCTATATCATAGCACTTAAATTTTTCCAATTCGGCAGTTTGATCTATGCTATGATTTATCATTCATGGACGTTGATAAGATTCTTCCATCTAGCAGCACCTTAGGATGGCATAGTCTTAAAGTTAAGGGCGAGGTTCAAACACACACACACACACACACACACACACATATATATATATATATTCAAAATATAGTATCAATCATAGGAAAAACTAAAACGTTGAAGACCTCCTCACCAAGTCCAAGTCGATCCATTATAAGTTTGATCAATTCCTGATCATCAGACATTGTCATGACACCATTTGGTTGGACTCTAACTCTGAAGGCAAAAGTATATCCTAACATCCAATCCAATGGTTTTGGAATCTCTTTTGGGTTATCTTTTCCAAGCTCCTTTAAAAATGATATAAAAGTTAACCAATAATTATTAAGTTTTAGAATTAAAGCCCATTATGGACATTAAAAAACAATGACAAAGAAGCAAACATGTACCTCAATCATTAGGAGCCTTCACACTCTCGATCCCAGAGGAAAATTTTTTTTGAATTAAACTTGTTGTGAGAAACTTCAACCTCAACTTTATACCTATGAATGATAAAAAAAATTGAGAGAAAGTGCAAAGAATATAGTGATTTTTAAAAATGGGCAAGTAATTTGAATGTCATTTATAAAAATGATTACAATCTTGATGCAGGTTTCTCAATGTATCTACCACAAATACATGTGTAAGGGAGCTTCTTTGGGTTTGCACTCTTCATAGTACCATCCATTTGCCCAACAATGATTTTACCAATTGTAGCAATAATGAGACATTGGATTTCCTAGAAGCATAATTTCATAACACTATATTAATAACAATATTTCAAATTAATAAGTGAGAAAAAATAAATTAACTAAATTAAATGGTGGTGTAAAATTATACAATGATACAAAAATAAAAAACTTGTCTAGTCTCATTAATCCGACTAAGGGTCTTCGCATTTGCTTTGTACATAAAATTATCCTACTCTGAATATTGAGAACTTGCAGAAAACTGTGAGAATGTTTTGATTTGAGATAGATTTTCACTTTGTGTTTCTATTTGCATTAAGCTACTAACATCAAAGCTGAAAAAATATTACATAATAATAACATCATTCATACTTATATCCCATTATTAAGATTATGTATATATAAAAAATATTCATTCCAAACCTACTAAATTTTTTAATTTTTTCAATATCAACATTGATGAATAGTTTGGAGCAGTGATAGGAGTTTGAGATTCCAAGTGGAAACATACTTGTAGCAATGAACGTGGGTCAATTACCATTAATACCAATATAACAAATATATAAAATATTTTATTGCTAGTTATTATATTCACCATTTGCTTCTTTTATCTTGGCATGTGTCAAGACAATAAGAATTAAATCCTCGACCACAAATTTTTATGTGAAAATTCAATCAATTTCAGAGCATAATCTTCCCACAATGTAAAATTAAGTACATTCCCACTACAGTAAATAAACATTTAGACATGTCAATAAATATAGAACATACTCAAGAGCAATGATAAGTACAATTCATTAAATTATGCATTGAAAAACACCTCAGATCTTTCAGATTAAACACTATCTTCCTCTTCCCATTTGTAATTCGTTGGAAAGTGATTTTTTCAATGGCACCAATAATATCGGAAGAAAATGGCACAACTAACAGTACCAACTTCTTAAGAGCATAAATTAATTAGAAAAGAACAATATAATAAACTATAAGCATCTTAAAAAATGGTCAACATTGTTAGCAATTAACATGGTTCCTTGATTTTACCAATTAACACATCGGAATTTTCCCTTCTAGTAAGGATATCTTCAAAATCCATGAAATGGTAAACATTGTTACCATCTTCCATCAATATCTTTTATGAAATAGAACTTCCTTTTCATTATCGGTTGCAACCACAAGTGAAAAAGTCAAATGATATGCATAGTTGGCATAACAATGAAACAAATGATGCCAACACAACTCAACAAAAAAAAATGCTACGCTAAACAATCACTCAAATCAACAAAGCAAGCGATAAGAAAATGAAATCCTACATAGATATCGAAGCATATATTTTGTACATACTGGAACAATGATTACTCACATGAGCAACTCAAGTGTTAGAAATGATTATTTACATATTAGAACAATGACAACTAACATTAGCAAACCAATTGATAACAAAATGACACTACACAGATATTGACACCAAACTGTTGATCACAACAAACTCAAATAAATTGTTGTATAGACAACCAACATCTCATTATTTAATCTGTACACCACACAACTGGAAAAAAACAGTAAACAAAAAAAAATTTGCTTAAACAAATCAAAAACCCACAAGACTAAAACACAAACCTAGAACCAAATCAACACCTACAACCAACTTCTCACGAATTCATCTGCACAACAAAACAAAGTAAAAGTATACAAAACATACCAAAAAACCCTAAACCTTTTGCCCAAAACACATCAAAGTTAAACAGAAAAACCAACAACTAGATTGAAACCTCAAATGTTAAACACAACGAACAACTAATCCCAAAACCCTAAAGCACATAGAGGAAGTGTAAAATGCAGCCAACTCAAAACCCATATAGTTGAGTCAACAAAGAACTTAGTCTAGAACCCTAAACCATTCAAACAAACTCCAAAACTCCACCACATCAAAACCCAAAATCCAAACCCTCAAACCCAATCAAACAACTTCAAACTCTAAACCTCAAACATACTCCTAACAAGAAATAAGGAGTGAAAACAGTGCAAAAAGTATTTACCCAGACTGAATCGAACATTCATACATTGCTAATAAAAAAGAAATTAATACAAAATCAATTAAAAAAACCCTAACTTACCAAATGAACCTTTAGCCAAGCTTACGACAACCCAAAGGTATATGAAATGAAGTGGTAGAGAGGAGATGAAGAGAGAAGAAAAATGTTGGAAACATGGAGGGTGTGCAAAAGAGCGAAATGAGAGATGTTAGTGTGAGTGTTGTTGATGATCCACCCATTTCTCCTTTAGAAGAGACAAAAATTAGAAGAGAGAAGAATGAGTGACAATAGCTTCTTATTGTCTTGTCATTCAGTAGAGAAGTCTTCAAAAATTTCAAAAAAATTTGAAACCACGCCTTTCTTATTCTTTCGTCCTAACACTAATTTTTAAAATTTTCCATTTTGCCAAATAAGTGAGAACATGTGTCAAAATATGAAATGAGGGCAAATTTGTAATTTTTAGGGCTTAAAAATGTTTTAAATAGATATTAGATATATTGTTATATAGTTGTCACAAAACGAAAAGTAACTTTTTGTTTTGAAAGAACGAAAAGTAACTTATTCTTTACATAAAATATTTAAGACGTATATATATCACTTTATTTTTATACAATCTCAAAATCACTACTATTTTCAAATAGCTTGTATTTATTATTGCACTTCTGTTTTTACCTGTCAATTCATTCTCCACAGTTGTTGAGTTATCAGTTTTTACCTAGGTGGTCTCAGAAAGTAAAAGTTATTATTATTTTTTGGTACAAGTAAAAGTTATTATAAAATCATTAAACATTATATTCCCTCAAAGTTTTTTTTTTCATTTACTTAAAAAAGTTGTTAGTAGATTTGCCATTTACCTCGGTATGCGTGAGATCCATGTATCTTACCTTATCGGGAAAAAAGTTTGGTTATTATTGTCGTACGTACACATATTTGTTCAATTCTAATGGTTTTCCACTTTTCACTAATTAAGTTACTGTGTATTTTTGTTATTTAAAAAAGTTTAAATGCATTGGACCAGAATAGACCTAAAACCTCAATGAATGTTTATAAACATATTTGCATATTATATATCAACAAGATTTTTACATCAATAATGAAAATAAAATCTATATTTTTTAAAAACATGAATTTATTCCTTACCAAATCATGTTAATCAAGCTTTATTTGTGAATTACTGCATATTTTACATGCTAACTAATTAACGTAGTAAAGATTGAGGCAATTTATTTCTATGTGAACCTAGCAAACTGGGAAAGCAGTGACAAATAAGTCCAAAAAAGAAGCACTTTAAACTCTTTATATTGAAGCTCAAATCCCATCATCTAGACACAAATTAGAAGTTAATGATTGTTGCTCAACAAGTAAGATCAATGCATGTCCCACTAGGATATTGAAGGAATAAAATCCTTTCCCCATTTCAATTATCAAGTGTTAATATTATTTGGTGCTTTCTCTCTTTTCAATAAAATTTGTAAAGCTCCATTATCACCGCGCTTATTGCTACAGAAGTCAAAAAAGTGAGGAGGAAAACATTTCTACATGCATGTCACTCCTTGAGTCCTTGCTTCAATGAAAGTTCGGTGATAAAGAAAGCAAATTACGGTGGAAATAAGGGGTGTGGTGTGGTGTGGGGTAGTGTAAAATAAAGTTGCAAGAAAAGCATTTTTCATAAAAAAAAATAAAAAATAGAGGGTCATGCATGACTCAAATGGCACGTCTAACTTGACTAAGTTGGAAGAAAATTGTCAGCGGTTTTACACTTGTCTCTCCTCTGTGATAATTTATTCGCAGGACTAACGGAAAAACTTCACGGGTATACTACAAATCCAAGGGTGGAAAATTGAAAATGTATGGGTAAAATACTAAAATATATAATATAAGGATAAAAATTAATTTTCTTAAAAATATGTAATTTTAGTGTTGTTTTCTAATCATATGTGATGTTTTGTTTTGGTAATATATATTGTTCTTTAATATAATTTTTTATTATGTAAATTATCAAGATGAAATTTTAATTCTAATTAGGAAACAGTAAAAAAATAGATAAGAAATTGTATATAAATTTTGTCCATAATATTTGTTTTCATGAAGTGTGATTAAAACTCTAGCTAGAAATATGTTTCTTAACACCAACTTAAAAAGGCCATGGATTATGAAATAATTGAAGTCAAAGTTGAAAACTGCTATTTGTAGTATTTATTCCATTGTTATAACTTAGACATAATTTAGATTATGATATCTTTTCAATCGGAATAAATATTTGATCTCGTATAAATTTATAAGACTTTTATGCAGAAGTTGAACAGATTTATTTTTATTTTTAAAATTGAGATATAAAAATTAACTTTCACTAATGTGAGAATTGATAAGTTTAATTCATTTGACTTCTTTAATTTATTTTATTTTCTTCCTATATAAATACTTGTTAAAACTAATTCTTAGTAATGACAAATGACTTGACTGTTTAGCTCAATACGGAAGTTTATGCAATAATATAACTAATGTCATAAATAATTTTTTAAAGAAAGAATCTGAAAATGTTTCTAATTCGTTTGTGCAATAATTCTTGCAAATGTAATGACTTTTACGCAGTGGTTGTTAATTTTTATTTTTTCTACTTAAAAAAAATCAATCCGCTTGCAATTGCAGAGCTGAAAAAAGCCCATTAAACTTTAAAGAGGACATTGTACCCAAAAACCAAAATTAAGAGGATACGTTCCTTTACTTAATTTAATGTAGAGGAGCTTTCTTGAAGTTCTATATACTTGTGGGGAAGCTTATTTTGGGCCTTTACTTGGGAGGAACCATCAAACACTCTTATCTATTAATTCCAACTATAGTCTTATTGCATGAGCTTTGTCCTGTTTAACATGAAGCAGTAACTAAGTCACAACTCATAAGCCAAACAAGCAACAACCTCCAAGGATAGCCAATGTTGTGTGCCAAGGTAAAATGTACATACTTAGAAGTAGTTTTTTTTTATTTTTTTATTTTTTTATTTTTTTATTTTAATAGCGATGGCATTGAACTTAAAAACTTATGACTTCATGCATACTATCCAACCGTCACCACTAGGTCGACCCTATTGGATCAGAGGTAGCTTTTCCTTAAGCTTGAGGATTATCAAAATTCATTACAATTCTTCTAACTTGAGTAGTGTTCCTAGGATTCTCACATTCCTTGTTTTTCATGTTTAGAACAGGAAAGCAGTTATACGTTCAGATAAATTGGGTTTAATGCGTTTTGTTTTGATTTGGGTGACTAAAAAAAAATCCATTGTTTATATGCATTAGCTAGCTACTTTCAATTTCATGCACTTACACTACACGTCACAATATTTTCACTGTAAAGTGTTCATATGCATTACGCTAGCCACATTGTTAATATCGCAAGGGAATTGAGGAAAGGGTTATTCATTGAATTATATTCATTTCAATCTTCTTCCAATCACCAGCCTGTATTCCTACAACCTATAATATTTATGATTTAACCAAGTGTTGTAACTTATAAAAGGGACAATTTGCCGTTTAAGAATGTGGTAAGTTATAATGAGAGTTTGGATATAGGGCAGAAAGAGGAAAAATGAAAGAAAAACACTATTATTGATTTACTTGTAGTTCTCTGATTCATGAATTGAGTCCGCAGAGAATTTGGATGGATCAAAAGCTTTTATATCTGTATTCAACATGAGCTTTCAACATCATCTCTTTATAAAAAGCTTTTTTAAGAGAATACAGAGTTATTAAAAAAGTTTAAATTCGGTTTGCGATACACAGGATTTTTGAGAGAATCGTGTAACTATGCCCCTGCATTTTAAGATGAGGCGTAGCTTTTGGTTCATGTAACTATCATAGTAATTGGCCTTTAGGCCCTTCCCAGAATAATAAAAAAAAGAAACTATCATGGTAATTTCAAATGTGTTTATTTTAAAATGGTATGTCATAGTTCAGGCTAGATTTGGAATTTACATTTTACCTTAAAAGGAGGTGAAGCTTTCAATTTACTTTTAACTTCAGCAAATTGTTATGCTAGTAATTATTTAGTTACTTTAGACACCAAAATTCTTTGGCTCAAATTTTTTTATACGCAATAAAATATCAAGACATCCAACACATAGAAGGAAGAGAATAAAAGAGGCTCTTGTTAACCATATAGAAGATGGTGTAAAATAAATTGATATGAAATCATTGCAGTTCTTTAGACAAACACAAAGTGACACATCAATTGGAGAAAAGTTTGAGTAAACATATGCTCACTTTGTCTTCCATCTCTTTTTCACCTCATTTTCTTTTTATATCTTGATTCTTTTCTCATTATATCACTGATCACATATGTTACTTTGTTTTTCTTTTTTCTTTCTATCTCTCTTTTGTCCACCTTTGAAGAGGAAATTACTAAACTGCTCCATTCCATGCACAGTACACTTCGTATGGTTTATCTTTACCTGTTTATATGATAGAAAGATTTAGAAACACGTTGTGCTTCTAAATACACATTTGTAATAGCCATGAAGATGAAGATGCAGGTAAAAGCTATGTACATATTTTCTGTATCAACAGAAGATTTAAAGAAGTTTTGCATTTGTGCAGCATCTCATGCTAATTAGTTTACTCAAATTCTGGATAATATTGTGGTGATAACTGATATCACCAATGTATCAGCTGTAGACTGTAGTTGATGCCCAAGCAAAGCTGGTTGATGCATCATGTCCAAGTTGTAAGCTCTCACTTGGGGCCATATATTCAATCATGCAATACCTATTCACAATGTCTTCCCCCCAGAAACTTCTTATTTTATCAACATAAGAAATGAACTTGAGTTTTTTTTTTTTTTTTTTCATTGTTAGTCTTTCTTGTTGTCCTTGTTTTGTTCATTGATGAACAGAGAAAACAAGACCACAAGAATACCTCCAAGAACTGCAACTTTTTTCCAATCAGCACCTGAGGATGAGGCAAGAGAATCAACTATTCCAAAAGTCAGCAAGCCAATGAAGAAGAGGTAAACATTTTTCCTTGTTTTGCTACCACTGCTTTCACTGTTCACAACTTTGATCTTTTCAACCTCCTCCTCCTTGGCTTTTGCTTTGTAAACAGGTGGCTTCTGTCCAAGGTTCTTAAAGAATAGCCCTTCGTTTCTATCCTTCTCCATTTGGCCCTCAAACTCCACTATTTTGTTTTCACTCTCCTCAATCTCTAGTCTGTTAAGTTCAATAGATTCCTCGAATTCTAGCATCTGGCTCTCTATGTTTGCTGTTATCTGTTGATCACAAATAAATGAAAAAGGGTCATTGTTGAAGTAAGTAAATTTTATTTGAATATATACATTCTTCCGGCATGTAGATTGAATTATCGAGCTCTATTGTTTTTTTAAGATTTTAATTTTGTAATTGGATTTTTCATTTGAGATTATTTATTGTTATTTACTTTGCAGAGATTTTAATTATGTTATTCTAGCCTCTTAACAACATTAAGGTGTTTTTGCGTCATCACGATATTGGTCCTAAGTATTATCAACTTTGTTAAGACTAATTTTTTTTTAAAACATGACCGAGACCAATCGTATTTTTTTCATCTATAAAACTTAAATTTGAAACCTTAATTAAAGAAACATATACAATTTTAAAGAGACTAAACACATACACAATTTTTATAAAGATTAAAAATAACATTTTAAACTTTTTAGAGAACAAAAACCTAGACTTAAATTTTACATCTTATAATATCCTTCAAATTTTAACTTTCTACTCAATTATGTTTTCTACATTTTTAAAGTTATTTCATATCTCAAATTCATTATAAATCTTGGAAATATCTAAATAAAAAACAAATAATTTAAGGATTTTAAGTAGGAAAAAAAATCAACAAAAAATCAAAATTGGCTTAATTTGGAAAAGACTTAATTAATCAAGGCCTTTATGTAAACTATCAAAATTTCCTATGCTAATCACACCCTAGTGGAACAATTTAACATAGATGAACCAATTGACAGTACACATTTCAAACGCTATAGTTATGTAATATTAAGTTTCTTATTTTGATTAGCATCAACCACGTGAATTGATTGAAGTGAAGTGTTCCAGTTTAACCAAAGTCGTTAGAAAAAAAAAAGTTTCTTAGCTTTATTAAAATAAAAATCTTATTTTGATATTTGAATCGGAGTAGTATTCGGCCTAGAAGAGCATTCTTAATTTATTAGCAGCGTATTTAATTTGCTAGGTGAAATACTTATCCATGGTAGAAAGTTGCATAAGTAATCAAATTAAAAAAAAAAAAGCCGAAGGAGACATACTCTGGCACCAGCTTCATCCAATCCTTTGAGTGCATCTTCCCCAATCTTGTCGAACTCGGCCTTGGCCTCTTCCCCGAACTGGGCCAAATACGCGGACCTCTCATCCAGAAAGTCGGTGAGGCGAACCTTCTGCGTCTGAAGCATCGCGATTTGTGCCAGAAGCTCCTGGCTCTGAGCATCCCCTTCGGGTGGTGGTTGGGAATTATCAGGCTCGTTGTTGTTATACTTGCTGCAAAAGCACAGAACAGAAGAAGAAGCTCTTGTGTGAGGGAGTCTTGCGTTGTTGTGGTGGAGAGTGAAGGAGGACGCGTTAATGGCTTTCAGGGCAATCATTTTTTCATCAGAAGTGAACTTGGTGTCTGCGAAATGGAAGTTTTGATTTTGAACCGCTCGTTTCACTGTGTGTTATCTGGTGTTAACGGTACGAGGGGTGAGGGTGGTTTTGTAATTAGAGTAAACGGATATGGTTACTAATTGGGAGTTTGTCTTTGCTCTAGTGAATAATAAGCTACTTGTGTGCTTTTTAAATCGATTCAATTGGTCTTATTTTAAGGTTTAATTTGATACTTTTAAATTATTAAAATGTTAAATTTGATTTCTCAATAGTTTAAAATGAAACAATTATACTCTTTTTGTTAGATTGATTAATTTAATTGATGAAAATCAACACTTTTACATTGATTATAAACACATTTGATATAAAACATTATATTTCTTAAATTGATTAGTACAACAACTAATGTACAAGACTTTGTTTGTATTTACATCCAGTTTTCACACTAACCATGCCCCATATCAATTTGTTTTTCGTAAATACCTTCAATTTTGTGAATGAAAATTAATGTTCTTGGATGGGTTTTATTCGAAATTCAACAATCTATAAAAGCCCTCAACCAATTTTGTAAATCATCAAAAGTTTGATTTGAAAAATTTTGAAATTAACAATTCCTAAAACCCTAGCACGTCGAATGGTAGGTGTAGGCTCTCTGTTTTCACTCCACTCGCATGGTGGGTGCAGATCTGGGTTTGTTGTTGAACGATGGTGACATACGCGATGGTGTGATGGTGTCAAGCTAGAGGTTGGTGGGATTGTGGGTGTGTTGGCATGACATTTGATGGATGAAGGGTTAGAGAAAGAGGGTGAAGATAGTCAATGTTAGTCAATGTATCAAAATTGACGTACAGAAAGGACATGATTGTATCTTTGAAATAATTGAAGGACCAAATTAAACCTTTTAATAATTAAGGGATTAAATTGAACCTTAAAATATAATTACGAACCAATTATATAATTACAATTTTGACATTCTTGGTTGTTTGGTGACCTTTTTTTTCCTTTTCTACATATTTTTGTACCATAAGTAATTTGTTCATGTGAGTAAGATTATTATGGGTGATAAAACTCAAAAACTCAAATGAGCATAATAACATATTCTTTGATTGGTAGTTACTTGTCTTTTGCTTATTTTACTTTCATTATAAAAAAATAGTAATAACGTGTTTACAAAAGAGAACTAGCATGTTCTAACCAAAATCTGGAAATTTCACATATGAGCTAGACGGGCTCCAAGTGGGTTACAAATTCTGCACGTCGGATGATGAGTCAACCTTGTTTAGGGAAGGGACCTGCAAAACAAAGGAAAGACACTCCGACGCTCATGTAAGTACATAAATTATATGAGAATAACTAAGGTTTAGAGAGAACTTATTTATAGTGTGGAGTGTGGACTTTGGGCCTTTGTTTGTTAGTGATTTGTTGATAAGATAATAACAGATAATAGTAGACAGTTATCTAATTTAAATAGAAAATACTGTGTACCTTATTGATATACTGTTACTTGTAGATAAGTAACAACTTGTAGATAACTTATAGAGATATTTGGTGATAAGGTGGTTACACTTGTTTAAATAACTAGGCATAGTTGATATGCTGTTAATAAGGAGATATGCACTGTAAGCGTCCGTGCTCCTATAGAAGGTCGACGTCCGCACTACTGTGGCAAGGCTGACAAGGAGGGCGGACAAGTGTGTCCGGATTGACACTTGGAGAATTAAAAATCATTATTAATGTAGTAGTGTTGACGTGGAGGGTGTCCACGTGTATAGTGACCTTTCAATGATGGCCACGTGTCAGTTTACCATTTTGGACTGTACATAAGCACCTTAGCCTCTGAGCTGATTTGTAGTCGAAAGAGGATGAATAAGCGTTGATGAAGGATGTCCAGTGTCATGGCAAACAATATGATGAGTACTATTAGCCCCCGAGAGTAGACAAGTGATGTCGTGCATCAAGGTCGATAGCTTTGTAAAGTAATGTCTTGAATCTAGACAAGGTTGTCCGGGTTGTTATTGCTGAGCTGTCCAAGGTGGACTAATTTGATATGTAGATGAGGTCGGACATGTTAGGAAAGTGAAGAGTCAAGGTTGAACCTTCTGTCAATATCTGATCGTTGGGTTGAGCATTGAGAACGAGCATTACGCTTTGTCATATGATGCAGGTGTGTGTCGCCCACGCGTTGTACTCGTGCGTACGTGTCACTCAAAGAGTGGACACATACTAGAGACGTGCAGTAGTGGGTAAGTGGCGTCAGGTCATGGTGCGGATTTCAAGGGAGTCATTTCAAGTCTCGTGCATAACTGAAAATGGACGTTTGACAACTTCTCTCACCGCCATACCTATCTTCTTGAATGTTCTTGCATCCTTGCTTTTCTTCTTGTGTGTATTTTGACTTGGCTTGACACTTATGATTTCTCTGTGTGCTTTGCAGGTATAATAGGTAACTGAAAAACAAAGGAACACTTCAAAACAACCAAGAGGGGGGGTGAATTGGTTGAACCTTGTCCAATTAAAATTTTAAAATCAGAGTTACCACATGATCTTTATCACATTTAGAAATTGTTTCAATACCAACAATCAATATTCAATCAAATTCCCTTTCCACAAAGAATAGAAAACAAAGTACAGAATCCTTAGCAATGATATTGATTCACAAACAAAGTAATTATGAGATGAAGAGATTAACAGAAAGATTAGCCACATATTTTATACTGGTTCACCTCAAACACTATGAGGCTACATCCAGTTCTTCCACTTAACACTAGAGTAGAGTTCCACTATTGCAAAAAATATCCTTACAAGCAATTATACAAGTCTCTCTTTATCAACCCTAGATAAAGTTCAGAAGTCTAAAAACCCTATTAGACTCTTAGAGACCAAATCCCTTTGCCAAGAACACTACTTAGCAAAATCTAGAGAAACACTATCTCAACACTTGCAAGAAACTCATTCACAATAGACTAATCTTTACAAACAATTCAATATACAGTTTACACCATCAAAGAACAAGGAAAGACATCACCTGATAATCCAAGAATGCATGTAGATGTATGAATTCACGAATTGAATGACAGATAATCAACTTAATGCATTCCCTTTCCTTAATCTTTGAATGAACAAATGCTTCACTTTCTTAATTCAAAAGCCCATATGAATTTTGTGAAGCTAGGTATGTTTAGAACACAGAGAATCTCACTAATGAAAGCTCAGAGTGTTTGTGAATGCTTTAGAATTCGAAATTTCACAATTGATCAAAAGTTACAAACCTCAGCCGAAGAGGTTTTATTTATAACAGCTTTTTAACTGAAAATAATCTATTAACACGCTCCATAATCGATTATTTAGCATATGTAATCGATTAAATCAAGATAGTAATCGATTAATCTGTTTATAAAACGTTCTGAGTTTCAAGAACGAACCATTTAATCGATTATTCCGATACGTAATCGATTAAGCCAGAGGCTCATGTTTTTCCAAAATAAACCTCATAATCGATTAAGGAAATAATGTAATCGATTAAAATGATCTTGAGCTTTTCTGGGTTTAGACAAAGAACAATATAATCGATTATTCTGTGAAGTAATCGATTAAGACAGTCAGCTTATATTTTCCTAAGATGCATGTTCAGGCATGTAATCGATTAAGCAAATATTGTAATCGATTAAGACAGAGAGTTCCATCTTTTCATAAAAGCCTGAGTAATCGATTAAACAGAGATGTAATCGATTACAATGATCATGTTTTGTTTTTTAAAGAACACGAAGAACAAAATAATCAATGCTTCTATTCAAGTAATCGATTATTTATTAGCAACTTTATTTTTCCAAAAACTTTTCATTCTAAGTGCCTTTCTAATCAATTGCTTTTACTTAATCAATTAATCCAATGATCTTAAAATGAATGAATGATGCATGATGCATATACTTGGATTATCAGATCATATACTTCCTTTTACAAATGATCAAATTGATTCTTCAAGTTTTCCTTTGAGCATATCCTTTTGTGCATGTTTGAAAGTCAAAAACCTTGAAGCTTGATCTTCATTCATTGATTCTTGGCTTCACTGGAATCAACAATAACTTCCAATGGAGGCCGTTAGTGAAGAATGTGGGTGCAGATGGTGATGTCGTGCCACCTGCCCCAGTCATCCTACGACTGGAGAAGAGGGTTGACCCGATGTCGAGATTGGCCTTACTGATGTTCCTGCTGCTTTTCCCAACATTTCCCCTTCTATTTTGACTAAGAGTAAAAAGGGTGATGGTGTTGGGATGTTTGAGCACAAGAAGTCAAGGGCCCCTCGCAGTCTGCGTAAAATGAGGGAGGCCGCTGAGCATCTTCCCTGTTCATCTGTTTCACCATCCATTGTCCGGGTTACGGCTTCAGTGGTGGCGCCTGTTGGTGCTGGGGGAGAAGAAAGAGTTGGCTGCCAATGCTGACAGGGCTGCCGTCGTGAGGGATGAGCTTGCCAAGAAGGTAACTGACTTGGAGGCTCAGTTGGTTGAGGAGAAGGCTGCCCACAAAGAGTTTGAAGATGAGCTGGCCCTTTTCAAATGTGAGGCGATTGAACAGTATGAGAAAAGGGCTTTCTCAAGACCTTCAGTCAGGCCAACTTCTTTGCTAAAGACCTTGACTTAAGTGTCTTTGACCTATTCAACTATGTAAAGGGCAGTGTCTTGCTTGATGAAGAGGAAATTGCTTCCGTCGAGGAGCCAGATGATGGGACAGTGTCTAGGCTGCCACCTATCTTTGTATTTTTGTTTTAACTTTTGACCGTGGAGGCCATGTTAAGTGTTAACAATTGTCTTAATGCAAATGCTCTCCTTTCTTCGCCTTCAATCTTCTGCATTTTCTTTTGTATGTTGCTATCTCATGTTTATGAATTTCTTGTGATGATGAGAATAGGCTACTTGAATGGCGTCCTTTCATCATAGAAGGGAGACCCTGCAATCTAATAGTGTCTCGCTGAATTACCAAGATTGTCTCTTGGGTTTCGAGTGTCAAAGGTGATCCTTGGATGTATGTGTTGGACTCCTGCTTTTGCAATTGGCTAAGTCTGTAGCATTGCTTGTCGAGGTTCCAAGTGAGTGAATGGACCAAAAGTGCGTCTTGGGTTTGGAGTGTCAAGGTGGACCCTGGACACTTGTTCCAGCAAAACAAATAATCTTATGGTCCTGCATGTTGAGGTTCCATAGGAGTGAGAGTACCAAGAGTGTGTCTTGGGTTTGGAGTGTCAAGGGTGGACCTTTGACACCTGTTCTTTGAGTTTGTCAAGTATGATACTAGAAGAGTTGTCCATCCTGGGTTTTGTCAAGACTCACTAAGGGTGGACCTTGGGTTTGTCTAACCTTGTACCAGGGGAATTGTCCATCTTGAATTTTTGTTGGAAGTTCACCAAGGGTTGACCTTGGGTTTGTTGAACCTGTAAGTTATCAAGAGCCGGTTTTGGATTTTGTGCACCAAGGGTGGACCTTGGATTATGTGTGCTAAGGATGAACCTTGGATTTTGCATACCAAGGACGGACTTTGGGTTCTATGCTCTTGCCAACTTATACTCACACAAGAATAAAGCTTAGGAATTGTAAAATGTGTCAAGGATAGACCTTGTGTACCTTGAGTTTCTGCCTAGGAAACTTAGCAATGAGGAGATTTACCAAGGGTGGACCTTGGGTTTTGCGAACCATTGGAGACCGACCAGTGACACGTCCGCTCTGGATTTTGGAGTTTGGAGGTTTACCAAGACTTGGGTTTATGAACCTTGACGGTCTACCAGAGCTTGGGTTTATGAACCTTGGCGGCTTACCAGAGCTTGGGTTTATAAACCTGTTATTGACCAAGGGGCTGCCTAGCCTGGGTTTTGCTAGAGGTCCACCTAGGGAAGCCCTAGGGTTTTGCGAACCTTTAGAAAGTACGAAGAATTGGTCCTGAGTTTTTGAGTTGGAGGTCTACCAAGGCTTGGATTTATGAACCTTGATGGTCTACCAGAGCTTGGATCTTCAGGCAGTGCCAATTAACACCAGAGACAAAGCTTCCCTCCATGGAATCTTTCCTAGGTATGCTGCTCCCACCTCTTTTCTGCTTCTGTAGAAATCTATGTGAATCTGAACCAAGAAGGTTAACGCCATGAGCAAGAGAGAAACTTCTCTTGAAAGCTCGAGAAAAAAAGGAAAACTGATTCTATCTATATTGATCAATCAAACATAGATACAAAAGGGATTTTATATACTTGTTTACTGCACTGTAGAAGTAAAACTGATTCTCTAACCATCTAACTAATTTGCTAATCAAGTATAGACTATCTATAAAACTGAAAATATAACACTAACATTACCCCTCAAGCTGGAATGTGAATATCCAACAGTCCAAGCTTGGATATTTCCCAATTTTTTAAAACCAAACAAGACATACCCTTTTGTGCCAGATTTATATCCAAGAAAAATACATTTTCTGGCTTAGGATCCAGTTTCTTCCTTTTGGAAGGAAGTTTACCAGCAAAACATAAACAACTAAAAGATTTCAAGTCAGAGATATCAGGATGCTGTGAGTATAAAACTTCATCATGTGACCTGTTAGATAGATATGAAGAAGGTTGTCTATTTATTAAGTACACTTCATGTGTAATGGCAAAGCTCCAAAAAATCTTAGGAAGTTAAGCTTGAAAAATAAGAGCCGAGCAACTGACAAAATATGTTGATGTTTTCTTTCCACAACACCATTTTGTTGTAGTGTTTCGACACAAGAAGTTCGGTGAAAAATACCCTTTCATTTGTAAAAATCATAGACGATGAATTATTTTCCATTGTCTGATCTAATACATTTGGTTTTACCAAGAAATTGTGTTTCAACTAGAGAACTAAAATTCCTAATAAGAACTGAAACCTCTGATTTACTTTTCATTAAGTACAACCAAGTATGTCTGCTGTAATCATCTACAATTGTAAGAAAACAACATATTTGATATAATCCTGACTTCAGCTCAGCGGCACTAAAATCGTTGCTTCTGAAATCAATGGCCAATCCACTTCTCGATCCTACCAATCCTTTAATTTCTTCATTCATCTGCAAGAAAATCCAGGAATTCCGCTGGTTTCTATGCTTCTTAATGGTAGCAATTACGATTCAGGTCTCATGATGTATTCATGGCTTTGATACCATGTACAAATCTATGGAAATCTGAACGACGAAGGTTCAAACCATGAGCGAGAGAGAAACTTCTCTTGGAAGCTCAAGAAAAAATGAAAACTTATTCTATATTGATCAATCAAACAAAGTTACAAAAAGTCTTTTATATACTTGTTTACCGCACTGTAGAAGTAAAACTAATTCTCTAACCGTCTAACTAATTCGTTAATCAAGTATAGGCTATCTAATATCTATAAAACTGAAAATAAAACACTAAGCTCTTCCACGAATTTAGTAATGCATATATTGATCACTCACTCAAGCACCTTCAACGAATTTCACCCTTTTTGAGTCTGGAGATAATCTTACTTTTCTAGTTATTCTGCGGCAAAATAATTCACATTAAAATTTTGTGTTTAATGGAATGGAGTTAATGAGTACTCTTCATGTAATCAATTAAGACTGCAGTTGCTGAATCCTGTGTGATATGTTATTTTCCACAGAAAGTATGAAGTGTTTTTGAGTTTTAGAGGGAAAGACACACGTGCTTCTTTTACTTCACATCTCTATGCCTCTCTTCAAAATGCCGGACTCAATGTTTTCAAGGATGACGAGTCATTTAAAATGGGATATGACATTTCACCCTCACTGCTGCAAGCAATCGAGCAGTCTCGAATTTCTGTTGTTGTATTCTCAAGAAATTATGCAGAGTCACGATGGTGTATGAAAGAGTTGAAGATCGAGAATAATGGACTGTCAGAGAACCATAAGGCAGGTGGTAGTGCCAGTGTTCTATGATGTTGATCCCTCTGAAGTACGACATGAAAGTGGTGAGTTTGGTAAGGCATTTCAAAATCTTTTGAACAGGCTTTTAAAAAAGAAAGACGAGGTGGCGCTGCTTTCGAACAATGCGGTTGATGAGGATGAAGTTGAATATGTTTTAAGAAGGATTTTAAGTGAGAAAGAAGACGTGCTGGGTTGGAGGGAGGCACTTCGTGCGGCTGCTGGCGGGTTGTAGTCCTGAATTCAAGGTAATTTCACACTTCCTGCATTGTCATATTTTTTCATCAAATACTCATCATTTCTTAAGACATCATATTTTTATGTACAATAGCGTCAAAATTGCACATTTAAATTGCTGCTAACCAATTAAATCGACACGTTAAACATTTAAGAGTATAGGAAATGACAAATATAAAAAATATTGAGATTTTTTGGTTAGTTTGTTCAGGTGGGTTTCAACCTTTGAAAAGTTGTTTTGCTTGGATTTGATGGGTCAAAAGTGTTTTGACAATCAGTTCGTTTCATTTAAAACACTAAACCCTACCTGAAATTGCCCCCTGCAGTTCATAATTGAACTGGATGAGGTGCACTTTTAAATTCAACAGTTAAGCAAAAACACTATCTATTTGTCATATAAAAGTTTGAGACATGGTAGTTAGTACCGAGCAATGCACCTTGCAAGAACCCAATGGAGGAACAAACTTCTGCCCAACTATAATTTTTTTCACTCATATTTCCCTCTAATTTTGATACATATATGTATACAACTTTTCTTTGGTTTATTTTTTTTTAATAGGAATGAAAGTGAGGCTATCAAAAACATTGTTGAAAATGTTACACGTTTCTTAGACAAGGCAAATTTGTTTTGTTGCTGATAATCCAGTGGGAGTAGAATCACGAGTTCAAGATATGATTCAGCTGCTAGAGCACAAACTATCAAATGATGTTCTACTGCTAGGGATATGGGGTATGGGAGGCATTGGTAAAACAACCATTGCAAAAGCCATCATGAATTAGGGAAGTTTGGGGGCAAGATGTTGGCCGAGTCAATTTACAAGAACAACTTCTATCGGATATCTATAAAGAAACAAAAACAAAGATCCGTAATGTTGAATCATGAAAAACTATACTAAAGGAAAGACTTCGCCAAAAACGAGTACTTCTTGTACTTGATGATGTGAATGAATTAGATCAATTGAATGCTTTGTGTGGAAGTCGTGAATGGTTTGGTCCAGGGAGTAGAATAATCATCACCACCAGAGATAAGCATATAATTAGAGGAAATAGAGTTGACAAAGTACACATAATCAAAGGAATGGATGAAAGTGAATCTATTGAGCTTTTTAGTTGGCACGCATTCAAGGAAGCAAGTCCTAGAGAAGAGTTCATTGAGCTTTCTAGAAATGTAGTTGCATATTCCGGGGGATTGCCATTAGCCCTTCAAGTGCTTGGGTGTTATTTGTTTGCGTACGGTCCAAAATAGTAAAATGACACGTGGCCACTTCATAAATGTCAATGTACACGTGACCATCCTCCATGTCAGCATTGCCTCATTAATAGACGCTTATTCAATCTCCAGATGCCAGCCCAGACACAATGTCTGGGTTCCTTGTCAACACCGCTACAGGAGCACGGACGTCGACCCTCTATAGGAGCGCGAACATCAGCAATATTCTCTCCTTATTAATTGCCTATCTATATTCCAGGATATTCAAATAGGTGTAATCACCTTATCTTATCATATAATATCTCAACAAGTTATCTACTAATTGTTACTTATCTACAAGTAACAATATATCAATAAGGTACACATTATCTCTTATTCAAATTAAGATAACTGCATGCTATTATATGTTATTATTATCTTCTCAACAGATTATCTATAAGCAATGGCCCAAGACCCGCTCCACGCTATAAATACAACCCTCTAGGTTCTCTCTACACACATCATCCACACTCAACACACATACACCATACTCATTCGGTATTCACACAGAATACCTCTCTCTCATATACACTTAAATGCATTACTCAAGTCTCTCATTCTCTATACTTTAGGCCGAGTCTTCACACTTGGTCATCCTTACAAATTTAATGTACTTACTTGGGCGTCAGAGTGTTTTTCTTTTGTTTTGCAGGTCCCTCCTCTAAGCAAAGCCTACCCTTACTTTGGCGTCGCAGAATTTGGAGTCCACCAAGGCCACATCAAGCCCACAAGTGGAATTTCCATATTTTGGTAAGAACAATTTGATATGGAAGTAACAAAGTGGGAAAGTGTATTGGAGAGACTAAAGACAATTCCTATGATCAAATACATAAGAAGTTAAAAATAAGCTATGATGGGTTAAGTGATGATACAGAGGGAGAAATATTCCTTGACATAGCTTGTTTCTTTATTGGAATGGACAAAAATGATGCCATAATCAGATCAAATGGTTGTGGACTTTTCGTAGAAAATGGAATACGTGTCCTTGTACGTAGAGCGAAGTCTCATAACTGTTGATGATAAGAACAAACTTGGAATGCATGATTTGTTACGTACGAGACATGGGAAGAGAAATCATTCGTTCAAAATCACCAAAGAAGCTTGAGAAGTGTAGTAGATTATGGCTTCATGAGGATGTGCTTGATGTTTTATCAAAAGAAATGGTAAGACCTTGATTTGTTGTTTTTAAATTTAAAATATCTAAAGTCAAAGGATGCATAAAACATATTTATGAGTCAATCGTTAATGTTCATTTATATGATTGATTGCCACAAGAACTTTAAAAGTTAGTTTGGATGTTAATTGTTTTCTATTTCCCAGATCTTAGCATCAAATGATGAATTGTTACAAAAAAAATCAAATGATGAATTTCTTCATGAGAGCCTAAGTTAGCATATACCTTTATGCTATGCTTACTTTTACCCTTTTGTCCACTTTATTTCATAGGGAACAAAAGCTATTGAGGGGCTGGCTTTGAAGTTACAAAGAACTAATACAAAATGTTTGAGTACTAAAGCTTTTAAGAAGATGAAGAAACTGAAGTTGCTTCAACTTGCTAGTGTACAGCTTGTTGGGGATTTTAAATATCTTTCCAGAGATCTTAGATGGCTTTGTTGGCATGGATTTCCTTTAGCATGCATACCAACAAATTTTTATCAAGAAAGTCTTGTTTCCATTGAACTAGAAAACAGTAATGTTAAACTTGCGTGGAAGGAAGCCCAGGTATTAATTTAGTCTTTTGCATTTCATGAGTTAATTGTTTTCACTCCTCTTATTAGTTGTCCTTATTACAATTTAAATTGTTCAAATATTAACACTATTTTATTGTTTAGTACTTTTAGACTGTTCATCTATGTTTTTTAAGTCTCTTACATTGCAAGTACTTCAGATAGAGCTTTACCAAAAGTTTAGTCTTTAGGAAAAAAGTGTTTAAAACTGAGTCATTATCAATGTGAATTTTTTTTTATCTATAACTGAAATCGTGGATCCTAAACCCTAAACACATTACTACAAAAATAACATTTTACGACATCAAATCTAAGACAGTTGTTTTAAAACCGTCTTAGAATCCTGTGCGGTGACAAATTTATAACTAAAAAGAAATAAACAAAGACAGGTCCATGAAAACCGAATCTGAAAGCACGAGTTTGCAAGTTATAAAGACGGTTGTGGAAAAACCGATTTTAAAAGCAAATGTTTATAGACAGGTTTTTAAAACCGTCTTTGAAATTCGTTGTACCTGGACGTTTCATTTCCTGTTCCCTTTCTCTCTTACATGAGGTTTAATTTTTTAAAAAAACTTAATTCATTCACCTCGTGGCGTTGAAACAAAAGAACGAGAACATGAGGCCGCTCAAGAGAAGCCGCCCAAGAGAGGCCTCTCACTCTTCGCCTCCCTCCTCGTTGCTCCGATTCAGATCTATGACTATTGGACCAGATCTGTGAATGTCATGACTAGATCTCCGGCGACACGGTGAGGTTCAAGTACACGAATAGGCAAGGGCACTGGTCGGCGATTAGGATCTCGCGGATCATGTCGGAGACGCTGCGGCTTGGGATGAAGGACGTACAGTGGTTCGTGATGCGCGACGACGACACTGTTTTCATCACCTAAAACCTAATTTGCGTTTTGAGAAAATACGATCACAATCGCTCTAGAGTTGCTAACTCTGGGAAGTCTGACCAATCATTTTTTTTTCTAGTTGCTAGCTCTAGTTAGTCCTGATTTTATTTTATCCTACTAATCACAATCATTTTTTTTTTATTTTTTAAATATTGTAGCACTTATAAGTTACTCTTCTGCGACAAGGAGGAGAGAACAAGACTAGTATTTTTCTGTACTTACTAACTTGTCATCAAATTATGCATGCAGGACTTGGCAACAAGACTAGTCTTAACCATGCAGTTTTATACAGGACACAAGGTATGATTAATCCCTTTATGGACTGATATGTAATGACAAGCTACTGATTTTTTTTATTCTATTCCTTTATAGTTCATAGAATAAATTCATTAAATACTTCATAGAATAAATTGTTCCAGTCCTTTATACTTCCTTGAGTTTCTTCCTCCTGCAATTTCATGTCATCTCCACATTACATGGTAGTTTGCATGAACCAAAATGTCTCTAGATTACCAGAGCTATCTAGTCTCTTTCTATGCTTCAAATTCAGAACCCTTCTTTCTGTCTTCATCTCAATTAAACTAACTGGGTTGGCTTGTGAATTAAATAATGACTTAACTAACCTTTTCATCCATATAAAATAAAAATTCTTTAATTTTTGTCCTTGAGTTTTTATTTTCATTTTGGTCCCCTTAAAAAAATTGCTAGATTTTGATCTCTGCTATTAAATTTGTCTACCAAGTCTAAAGAAAAAAAATTACGAAGACCAAAATAGATAAGATTTTTTTTTTAGTCCCTATTTCCTATAATGTACCAAAATACATCTTAAAGAGTTACATGATATAATTATTATTTTTTTCCATAAAAATTGAAAATAATATCAAGGTTTACAATAACTAACACTGCTCAACCAACAGAATTAAATCCCTTGATAGAGAATATAATCATTTGCACTAATATTTGATATATTTTATAGAGTGAAACTTTGAATAAAATAAACTTGCAAAATACAAGAACCAAAATCCACACGTTTAAAAGTATAAGAACCAATAAAATAAACATATGTTAATGGTTCAGTTGTTAATGTGAAAA
>PYAF01005852.1:380672-396729 GCA_007407185.1 Glycine tomentella | reverse complement strand
CTTTCAACTATGGATGCTTCAGGACGGTGTAGGTTTTTTGTATACCCTTTCAAGATCTTCATGTATCGCTCGATCGGGTACATCCACCGTAAATAAACTGGTCCACATATTTTAATTTCCCTCACCAGATGAACAAGTAAGTGAACCATTATGTCGAAAAATGAGGGAGGAAAGTACATCTCCAACTGACACAAGATAAATGCGGTCTCTTCTTCCAAGTCATCTAACTTTACAGGGTCCATGACTTTTGTACAAATGGCATTGAAGAAAAAGCACAGGCGACTTATAGCATGCCTGACTTTGTTAGGCAAAATGTCTCGAATCGCCACGACTAACAGTTGTTGCATCAACACGTGGCAATCGTGAGACTTTAATCCAACTAGTTTTAAATCCTTCATCTGTACAAGGCTCTTAATATTTGAAGAGTATCCTTGTGGCACTTTAACTCGGCGTAGACACTGACAGAAACTTATCTTCTCCTTTCTTGACAAAGTGTGGCATGTTGGAGGCAAGTAAATTTTTTTACCATCGGACCTAGGATGTAACTGCTCACGTATACCCATCTCAGCAAGATCTTGATGAGTGTTCAAACCATCCTTTGTCTTCCCTTGAATGTTAAGCAACGTGCCGATAACATTATCACACACATTTTTCTCCACATGCATAACATCAAGACAATGTCTAACATCTAGATTAGACCAGTATGGAAGCTCAAACAATATGGACCTCTTCTTCCATAAGCATGTATTACCTTTCTGCTTCTTTTGAGTCTTTCCAAATACAGTATGGATGCCCTCAACACGCTCAAGAACCTGCTCACCGGTTAACGGATTCGGTGCAACATCATGCTCTTGACTTCCATTAAATGCTTTTTTCAATCGCCGATAAGGGTGATAAGGTCACAAAAAACGTCGATGGCGAGTGTAAACTGTTTTTCTTCCATGTTTAAGTTGCAAGTAACTCGTGTCTAGCTCACAAATAGGGCATGCACGATGGCCCTTAACACTGTATCCACTCAAATTCCCGTACGCAGGAAAATCATTAATGGTACAAAATAGCATTGCATGCAACTGGAATGTCTCCTTACGATACCCATCAAACACGGCAACCCCCTCATCCCACAAGTATGCCAAGTCTTCAATCAAGGGACTAAGATAAACATCAATGTCATTTCCTGGCTATTTTGGGCCTGATATCATCATAGACAACATCATGTATTTTCGCTTCATGCACAACCAAGGAGGCAAGTTGTATATGAGTAGCAAAATAGGCCACGAACTGTGCTGAGTACTTAAATTGCCGTACGGATTCATTCCATCACTGGCAAGTGCAAGCCTTAGATTTCTTGCCTCTTTGCCGAACTCCGGATACAAACGATCAATCTTTTTCTACTGAACTGAATCTGCTGGATGTCGGAGCATCCCATCAAAGTTTATTCCCTCTGCATGCCATGTAAGGTCTTTTGCGTCATCTTCATTAGCAAACAGACGCTTAAACCTTGGAATGATCGAAAGATACCACAAGATCTTCGTGGGAGGGCCTTTCGTTGAACTGTCATCACTGCCACATTCATCATCGTCCTTCACTTTGTATCGTGATACCCCACACGTGGGGCATTTATGCATTTGTTCAAATTCATTTCGGTACAATATGTAGTCATTAGGACAGGCATGAATTTTCTTATACTCCATACCCATCGGACAAAGTATCTTCTTCGCCTTATAGTAACTGCTTGGTAACGTGTTTTCCTCTAGAAGCATGTCCTTAAGTACCTCAAGCAGTGAACTGAAGCTTTTGTCACTCCATCCATATCTGGCCTTGACATTAACAAGATTTAACACCGCAGACAACAGTGGCAATGAGTCTTTGCACCTCGGATACAACGGTTTCTTCGAATCACTCTCCAATGTATCATACATAGGGGCATGTGCTTGCTGAAAAGACTCATGTCCCAGATCACGAATCATATCTTCTAGTCGATCTCCGATGTCAACATCAACCTGTTCAGTCTGCGAGACCGTCTGCGTGTCTGTGAATTCACCATGTCATATCCATGTCGTATAAGTCTTCTTAATCCCATCGTACATAAGATGGTCCCGTATGTCTTCTAGTGTTTGTCGTCTACCATTCAAACAATTGATACAGGGGCAGAAATATTTTCCATCCCTATCCGGTCTACTTCTTTCGGAGGCAAATTGCAAGAAATTTTCAACGCCTTCTTCGTACTCAACCGTGATGCGAATTGCATTCATCCAACTTTGATCCATGTTCAACTCAATTATGTGATACTGACAAAGGTATTCCATGCATGAAAACCTCGCTTTTTTCATTCAAGGTGTGACGCTATCCCATTCAGGAAGACATATTTTTAAAGTATATTCATATCTATACGTTGAGTCTTTATCCTAAATATGACGAAATTTCGGCAGCATTTCGCTTTGGTCTCCAAGTACACGAAATGAAAGCGGTGACATGAGTTCCACCACAGTCAAGTATGCACTCGAAGAACAAAGTGAAATGCATTGTATCAAAATTTTATCATATTTAAGACAAGAATGACAACGTATAAATATGAATATACTAAAAAAATATAAGCCTTCCCAAACTGTCCAAACGGACAATTCAAGAATCAATACAATGATTAATCCAAACTATCCGGAAGAATCACTATAATGAATCTCAAACAGGAAACTAAGGTTCACTCATAATGAACATTAATTGTATATACAAATACTCATTAATGGCATAAAACAGTTTACACAAGTACGCATTACATATAGAAGCTAAAAAAATTTGAAAGGCATTCGTCAGTACCTGAGATGATGGTCAATGACAATCTCCAACAATGAATCTGGGGTTGCAACCTCACTTGGTTGTTCTTCCTGCAAAGAATTAAAAAACAAGAATAGTGATTACCTATGTTTGAGGGAACATAGCCATGAAATTATATGTAGTATGCAATTTATCTGGTTAATGCAACTTTAAACTCATCACAACACCTATGCATTACATGTTTAAAGGAACAAGTATGTAAGAAAAATGGTCTATATCAGAAAAGATATACGGAATAAATGATTTTTTTTTCAAATAAGTTCTACCCCAAGACTATTTTTGCCTATACATGGAATGTGTGTGTGTGTGTATGTGTCTGTGCGCTATGTGGCTGCCTATATATCAAACATGCCCTAAAATTGTAGCTAATGAGGAAATTTGAGAGTGAGCTTTGCATGATACCGAAGTTAGTAGCTGTTTTGTGTCTTAAAGGAAATGAGGATTTGATAATCTTTGTTCCATTGGTTGCGATTAGTGGTCGATTGGATGAGGGACAAAGACTTGATCTCAGATACTTAAAGAAAAGTAGTGATCACCATTTGGAGCTTGGCTACAAGGTGCTATTT
Source organism: Glycine tomentella (assembly GCA_007407185.1). NCBI lineage: Eukaryota > Viridiplantae > Streptophyta > Magnoliopsida > Fabales > Fabaceae > Glycine > Glycine tomentella. The sequence continues at coordinate 393,331 of PYAF01005852.1, read as the reverse complement.
TAAAACAATGATAATATTTTTGGTTTTCTGTGAATGCCTTATAATAGTCCTTTTTGTTGTGGTTTTGGGTTGAGCGTCATTTGAATGATGGAGACTTTGTTCTCTTCAATCGCCAGCCTAGTCTTCATAAAATTTCTATCATGTGGCATAGAATCAAAATGATGCCTTATTCTACTTTTCGGCTTAACTAGTCTGTAACTTCACCATGATAAGGCAGAAATCAGTACCTTGCTGATTTTGATAGGGACGATATGCCTTAGCAAAACACTAACCTTGTGGGAGCGCGACCTCAGCAAGACACCAACAATGCCAACGAAACCGGTGACTGGAAGCGCGACAATGGTGACAGCGGAACCTTGAAGCAAGAAGATGCGAAGGTACGTAGGAGAAGAGATGGTGTCGATAGTGCAGGAAACCCTGGAAAACCACAAGCGCTTCAGTGGGTGACAACAACGAAGGGTCAGAGCTTTTTAGTAGATAGAGGCGCGAGAGTGAAGGGTCGTAGCGTTTTAGAAGAGATAAAGGCGCGATACTGAAGTTTAATCGTCGCGACGGGTGGTATATGATAACCACAACATCGGTTCCCATAAAAAAACCGATGTTAATATCTTATTTTAACATCGATTTTACTTAAAAATCTGAAAACCGATGTTAACAGTTCATGGTTAACATCGGTTTTACTTAAAATCTTGAAAACTGATGTTAACAATTCATGGTTAACATCGGTTATACTTAAAAATCTTGAAAACCGATGTTAACAGTTCATGGTTAAGATCGGTTTTGTGAAAAATCTTCAAAAGTGATGTTAAAAAAGTCCGTTTATTTACAAAATTGTCACCGCGTTTTCGTTAACATCGGTTTTCCCAATAACCGATGTTAAACTAGCGATGTTAAAACCTATTTTTCTAGTAGTGGTTTACGCTCCAGCAGGGCTGATGTGGAGGGCAAACACGTGTGTTCGGGTTGACACTTGGAAGATGAATAAACACTATTTAATGTAACTGTGCTAACGTGGAGGGTGTCCACGTGTACAGTGATCCCACATTGAAGGCCACGTGTAGTCCTACTATTTTGGACTGTACAAGTTTGAATAGTTAATCATTATATGTAGGTGCAATTACATAACCATTAGCTTACTACAATTAAAACAAAACCAATATATATTGACATTACATAAATATAAATATTTCGCTTCCTACTTGCAAGATTCGTGAGACATTTTAATTGCTTCCATTTATTTTTTGAGTTTTCTCTATGGTATTTCTTTCTTTTTTTCTTTTTTTTTGCAGTTGATGGAAAACCTGAAAATTATGAATCTTAGACATTCTCATTATTTAACACAGACCCCAGACTTTTCAAATTTGCCTAATCTTGAAAAGCTGATACTCAAAGATTGTTCAAGGTTGTCTAAGGTTTCCAATACCATTGGACATCTCTATAAAGTTCTTCTAATAAATTTGCAAGATTGTATTAGCCTTTGTAACCTTCCAAGAAGTATCTATAAGTTGAAATCTCTTAAAACACTCATTCTTTCTGGATGTGTAATGATTGACATGTTGAAAGAGGACATGGAACAAATGGAGTCTTTGACAGCCCTTGTTGCAGATAAGACTGCAATAACAAAAGTACCATTTTCAATAGTAAGATCAAAAAGCATTGGATATATTTCTTTGTGCAGCTATGAAGGATTCACACACTGTGTGTTTCCTTTTATCATTTGGTCTTGGATATCACCAACAAATAGTTTCTCTTCCCGCGTTCAAACATTTGCGGGTATGTCATCCCTTGTTTCTTTAGATTTGGCAAATAGTAGTTCCCATTATCTATCATCTATTTCTAAGGACTTTCCAAAGCTTCAAAGAGTCTTTGGATTGAGTGCAAATCATAACGTCAACTATCTCAAGATGCAAAACGTATTTTAGATCGATGCTTTATGTACCACAGATTATGAGGAATTGGAATTGACTGCATCTACATCACAAATGCCAAATATGAAAGATTTTACATTAGTTGAATGCAACAGTCAAGTGCACATTTCAGGATCAAAAAATTCCTTTAGATCTCTTTTAATCGAAATGGGAAGGAGTTGCCAAGTCACTCATATTCTGAAACAGATCATTTTACAGGTATGACTCTATCTTTTTCTCTTGTTATTTTTTTAAAATAGTGTTATATTTCTTATGAATTTAGGTTCAAGTATAATCTTATCTTTAGGCAATTGTAAATGAGAATAGTGTAAAATTATTTTACATGGTAAGTATATAGACATCAAACTCTTTTTTAAATATATCCTTTTGTTTTGACAAAATTATTTTTAATATATCAATTGTATGTGAAAGTGTACTATTATAAGTTGGTATAAAATATTGAAAAATATAGAAAGGAGATCTTGAACATATTACTTGAAATAATCATACATCAAAATAGATGCTTTCAACATTATCATCATAATTTTTTTCTATTAGTCGTTAACTCAACTTAAATTACATGTGTAATAGTGTTTAAGAAATATGTTTACTTAGGAAACTACATTAACCAAAACAATATTTAAAGGAACTCTTGGTTCGCAATACCTGATTAAAAAAACAACAAAAAAACCTGATTAAAAAAACAATTATCATGTGCATATTTAATAATTAAAAACAACTTCTAATCAATATTTGAGATTCTAATTTTTTTTTATATAAACCATTTCTTTTCAAATTAATCATAGTATAACATGGACCTCTAACTCGTTGCTTTTAGTAAGAACACAAAGAATACATCCTCACACATTATATGATATACTATATGGTAGTTGAATATATAATTACAACTTTTTTTCTTGTTACAATCTTAAAAAAATACATACTTTAATATGAGTTATAATTATTTCACACAATAAATTTCAAATTTAAATTAAAAAAATGTTCTTTAACTTTCACAGGTTTTTCATTTCGCATGATATTTTAGAGCTAGACAAACTGTCTTTATTTACATCATCCATGCAAATATTCTTATGCATAACATTAAATTTTTTCAACAATTTATTTATTTTTCTACAAGTTATCATCATTCAGAACAATTTTTCGGTAATCAAAAGATCATAATTTTTTCAATGATGAGAAAATGAGTTATTATCTTGTTATATGTTATCAATTGTTGACTAATTGTTGAATTGATTGCATGGTGGTATTGTTCAATAAACTTCAAGTTGTATATTTTAAATTTTTTTTCATAATACGACTACCAGTGATCAAGGTTGTTTGCTCCCTGGTAACAGTTATCCAAATTGGTTAACCTTCAATAATATAGGTTCTTCTGTGATTTTTGAAATCCCTCAAGTGAATGGACGTAACTTGAAAACAATGATGTGCCATGTCCATTATTCTTCCCTAGACAATATAAGATCAGATGTTCTGAAAAATTTGTTGGTGATAAATCACACAAAGACCACCATTCAACTTATAAGATGCATTAGTCTCCTTTGAAGATGATGAGTGACAAAGGGTACTATCAAATATAGAGCCTGGTAACAAAGTGGAAGTTATTGTTGTATTTGGGAAAAGATTAATTGTCTACAAGACAACAGTTTATCTCATATATGCACCAATGGATCAAAAAATGGAGCATTCCCCTTCACCAAATAAGAATGTACATGTTTCTAGTGGTGATGAAAATGCATGTACAGTTAGTTGTATTTCTGGTCAAGTGGAATCCTCAGATGACTTAATGCAAAAAGCCAAAAACAAAAAAGAAGAAAAGTTGATGTAAAAAAGATGAAGAAAGAATGTTTAGGTGAAAATTGATTCTTATTGCTGCTATTGTTTGTTGGGTGAATTGGGATCAGTGATTTTACATGTAAATTGGTGGCTACTAATGCTCTAGTAGCTAAATCGTTGGGTTCTTGGGAATGTCCACTTAATTGGCATGGGTTATTGGTTTTAGAGGAGCCCAAATTGAGCTTGATTCTGAAGCTCTACTTTTAATCTTTTAAGGTGAAAAAGATATGTATAATGTAGATACCGACAATTGATCAATCAAATGAATAGTATGCTTAAATACATGGTGGGTGGATCAATCTTGCTTTTAGTGAAGTCATTAACATGCTGATAAACTTGGCAATCTCAGTACATTACATGAAACTATTATACTATAGTTTGGATTTGAACTCGTCTCGATTCAATGCAACACCAATTTTTGCATGAACTTTGCTAAATCAACTTTGAGCTTCTATAAAAAAATTGAATAGTTATTTGGCACAACCTGACTTTTTGTAAATGTTACTGTCAGATATAGGGAGGGCTTGAAGAGGATCAAGAAGCTAAGACTCTTAGTCTTAGATAAGTTTTAAATTTTTACATGCCATTCAATTGAAGGCATATGTAATCTTTAGATGTCTAAGAGTTTTATCTTATGATCCATTGCATTACACGAACATCATTCATTAGCTTGCATTCATGGTTTTCATAAAAGCACATGTTTTGTGAAAAAGCTTTAAAGTTTTCATGATTGCATAAAAAGCCAAGTGTTCATTAGTTAAGTTTTGAAAAAAAACTATTTCGCATTGTTTTAATCAATTACCAGTATATGATAATCTATTACTTACGCTTTGATGAACACTTTAATCGATTACAACTGAGTCGTAATCAATTACATTCCACAATCATAGAACAAGTCTTCCTGTGATAATTGATTATGAGATGGTGGTAATCGATTACTTGACATGTTTTTGAAACAAGACTTCTTGTGTTAATCGATTACATGGTGAATTAATTGATTACTTTGCTCATGTATCTTTTCCATAAAGGTCAAGAACACTTTAATCGATTAAATATGATATTAATCAATTACACAAGTGAAATTAATCGATTACATTCAGTTATAACAGTTTTCTATAAAAAGCAATTCGGTCTTTTGAAATGAACATATTATTACACAACAAAATTTTCATAGATTTTAAAAAATCTTCTAAAGTGAGAAGAGATACTTTGAGTCACTAAGTCCTTGTCCGACAAACTCTAAATCTTCATGTTACATTGAAAGATTTCTTCTTGGGCAAGATTCTAAAGAAGTTCTTGGAGAGTTTGCTTTGAAATTTGTTTTCATTCAATCTGGATCAAGATTGGTAAATCATATGCATTCATATATTTTGGATTATCAGGTTGTCTCTCTCAATTAAACTTTGTTTGTAATTCGTTTTAGAATTTTAGTTTGTTTGTTACTATTACAAAAGATTTTTTAAGGCTTGTCTAAAGTAGGTTTCTCTAGAGGGAAGAATATAGAGGGATTCTCTATGTCTTGATCACTAGGAGTCTAAAGGAGTTAAATTTATGATCTTAATCTAGGTTTGATTAAGGGTGATTGTTGTAAACTTATAAGAAAAGAATTTTGTAAATAGTGGAACTCTAACCAAGTTGGTTGGAAGAAACTGGATGTAACTTCTCAAGTTGAGAAGTGAAACAATATTTCTTGGTGTTTAATACTTTCTTTTTATCTCATCTTGTTGTTATTGATTGTCATTCATTTGGATAATCTTTTCAGAATCAATAAAAATATAATTTCAGCTATTGCTTTCTTTAAAGGTGATATTTGATTTACTGAAAGATTTCAAAGGGTGTTTTTGTGATATGATCTAAATACTCTGATTGTTTTAAAGATTTTAAAAGATCAAGTTTAACCAATTCTCCCCTGTCTTGGTTATTGTGTATATTTATGCTATTTTTAGTTACTACTCCAATTGGCACTCTAGACATTTCCTAGTTTGATATTTTGTTTGTAATAATCTGTATTAATTGTTGTTGTGATTAGTTTAAATTGGATTTTTAATTCCATCTATGCGTGATTTAGGTGTGAACCAAGCATCAATTCATTCATCAAGTGAGATTTTTGATGATTTGAATAGAAGATTTTTGCGCAGAATTAATACACATGAAGTTAAGGAGGTCTTAAAGAGGATGAAAAATAATAAAGCTTTGTGACTTGATGACGTCCCTATTAAAGTCTAGAAAGGCTTGGGAGATGTGGCAATAAAATGGTTGACCAATTTTTTTAATAGGATTCTTCAAACAAATAAGATGTCTGATGCTTGGAGGAAAAGTATGTTTGTGCCTATTTACAAAAACAAGAGAGATATTCAGAATTGTTCAAACTATAGAAGCATCAAGCTCATGAGTCATACTATGAAGTTGTGTGAGAGAGTTATCAAACAGCGCCTAAGGAGGGAGACCAAGGTTTCCACAAATCAATTTGATTTATACCAGGAAGATGTACCATGGAAGTTATTTTCTTGATAAGACAATTAATGGAAAGATATAGGGAAAAGAAGAATATGGTATTCATAGATCTTGAGAAAGTATATGATAGAGTCCTAAGAGAAGTCTTATGGTGGACTCTTGGAAAGAAAAATGTATCATTAAAGTATGTTAATGTAATCAAGGATATGTATGATGGAGCTACCACATGTGTGAAACCTTGTAATGGAAAATCAAGGTATTTTCCTGTCACGGTAGGTGTTCACTAAGGTTCAGCTCTTAGTCCTTATCTATTTTCCTTAGTGATGAATGAACTAACGAAAGATATTCAAGAGGAAGTGTCGTGGTGTATGTTTTTTGTAGATGATATCGTGCTTATTGATGAGATCAAAGATTGTGTTAATAGGAAATTAGAATTGTGGAGAAACACTTTGGAGTTTAAAGGATTCATGATAAGTAAGAGCAAGATGGAGTATATGAAGTGTGAGTTTTCACAGGTAAGAGATGGTGACCACACAATGTATCTACTTGGTCAATAGGTACCCAAGAAAGATGTTTTTAGATACCTGGGATCAATGTTGCAAAAAGGTGGTGAGATTGATGAGGATGTAAATTAGAGAATTAGAGCAGGGTGGATGAAATGGCTGAGTGCATCAGGATTTTTGTGTGACCGCAAAATTCCCCTTAAGCTAAAAGGAAAATTCTATAAAACAACTGTAAGACCAGCAATGCTATATGGAGCGGAATGCTGGCCAGTACATAAGCAACATAAGCATAAAATAGGGGTAGCAGAAATGAGGATGTTAAGGTGGATGTGTGGATATACGAAGATGGATAAGAAAAGAAATTAGAATATTCGACGAAATGTATCAGTCGTACCGATATGTGAAAAGATGAGAGAGCATAGATTGAGGTGATTTGGACATGTTATGAGACGGTTACTGGATGCTCCCGTAAGAACAAGAGTTTGTTACCAAGAACTCGACACAAAAAGAGGTAGAGGTCGACTGAAACTTACTTGGGGAAAGATAGTTAAACAAGACCTAATAGAGTGAGATATAGATTGGCGGACGGTATATCTTAGGATGGAGTGGAGAAAAGCTATAAACTTGGTGGAAGGTTAAACCCAATAGTAGTTCTATGTTCCAATTGTTTCTTTGTTTTAGTCATTTTTCTCTTCTTTTCTTCCTTCTTCCTTTCACCTCTCTTTTATTTTAGCTTATTTGTTTCTCTCTTTTGTCTTATTTCCACTTTTTTTCCCCCTCTCTTTCTCTTTATTTTTTGTCTCATTTTCGATTTATCATTAGGTTCATCTACCACCGACCCCAATTAACTTGGATTAAAGGTGCTGTTGATGTTGATGGTGAGTTTAAATACTGTAGTTATTTGAAAAAATTGAATTTATGCACTGATTTTTGGTGAGTTTCCACTTGAGGGATGATGCAATTTATTGCAGTTTTCAGAATTGTGTTAGCAGGTGATTTCAATTTGTACAGAAAATTGATGTTTGTTGGTGCTATAAGTCAAGTAGAGTTGTCAAGCTTAAAACTTAAAAAGTATTATATGCTCTATTGCATTGAAGAGTGTTAAAGCTAGATTTACTTGTAGCATGGTTGATGCCATAGGGATGAACGTGGTTTGCAAAGGAATCCAGACTTCATATTGTTCTTAATTTCCTTTAGAATTAATGTTTTCCCTTACATGGATGCTATTGAAATCTATGGTAAATCTTAAGCCTTTTTTCGCTTTACTGGGTGCCCCCTAATTGTTCATTAGCAAACTTGCATTGTTGTGGCAGATATGTTTGTTGCTGATAAGTAGTTCATGTGTACTCTGTAGAAGATCTTTATTGTGTACACTTTTTTCAAATGAAATAGGCCCTCGAGATACTTCAATTTTATTTTCTTATCATTTATGTTTATATCTTTAAAATTATATGATTATTGGAACCCATAACTGTGGATCCTAAGGCTTCTAAACCCCTTCTGGTTTATTCCCGAGGGCTAAAAAACAGTCGTGGCCCCTAACTTACCTTATGCACCAAGTTAGATACGAAAGAGGCTGTTACTTCCTGCACCTACAATTTGCTTCTTGCACCTTTTCAGAATGTTTTTTTTACCTTTCCGATTGATTATTCCAAAAGTAAAAAAAAAGAGTGCATTCCAAAAACGTAATTTTACATTCCCGATTGATCATTCCAGAAGTCATAAAGGAGATACAGGAAGCAACTTAGAGGTGCAAGAAACAATAGCCTAGAAAGGAGACAATAATTTTTATCAACAAATATTAGTTGGTTCAGCAAACAAAGGAGACAAAATTGGATACAGATGCAGAAAATAGGAACAAATTATATAGGAAAGGAGCGGAGGGGGTATTCAAAAGTTGCAACCATAATATTTTTGGGGCAAAAGAGCATTATCTTAGCCTGGGAGCTTCTGCTCTTGTATTCCTTCACCTCCTATACTTCCTCTGTCCTTATTATAAAGCACCCTTTAGAAAGAATTAATAGTCTTTTTATAAGATATTTCATAATTCTTATACAGCATTTAATTTATTTTAATCAGTTGCTCTTATTAAATACTCTAAATATTTTGTTTTTTTATTGATAGTGGTGCATAATATTCAACATTTTTAAAAATATGGCAACCATAAATCAAGAAATTAAGCATTATAAATAGTAATTCAAAAAATAAAAATCTGTTTAAACCATAAAATAAACAGAGTAAAAAGAGCTAAGGATTACTATATCTATATATTATAATTATAATGCCATATTTAAAAATATATAATTATTTGATTAGAGAATTTTTCATATGATAAAGAAAAATAAAATACAACATCTAGAAATATTATTAAAAAAATATTTAATTATAACTGATTTAATTATAGCCAGCTGAAGAAAGATTTTTGCACCGACCAATGCAATTGTATCATTCCTAATGTGCAACTTACATATTCATCATGGTTTTTATTTCTTCTGTCATCTTTAGACATTAGATTAGCTAGATATTAGTTTTGCTTCCAAAAGTCATCATATCAGTGTTTGACGCTTACCACTCAATGTTCTTTCCTTTTCTCATTTAATGGGCAACGGTTATAATCAAAGACGTGACTACTGTTCACGAACTCGTGATGTAGTAATGTTACTTAGGACGGAGCATTGCATGATTTTGATAATAAATACATGATTTTTGATCAGTAATTATACATCCTTAAACCATATGAGGGTTTCTTGAAAGATATTTTAATTGAAAAATTGTTTTTTAATAATTTATTTTATCGGAGTAAATCTATATGAGGGGAAGAATTTTCTAAAAATAAGATTTGTATTTTTCATAAAAAGAATTTAAGAAACTGTTTTTTAATAATAAAAAATAATATTTATCTGGCATATAACAACACTATAATTAAATCATAATTAAATGAAAATAAAAAATATAAAAGTGAGTTTTTTTGAAATTTTTTAGAATTTCTTATCATTAGAGTAAAATTGTGTATAATTTTTTTATAATGACATGACATTGTAGGAAACATGAAAAAAATAATTTAAGAAAATCACTTAAAAATTCTTATCGAAGATACTCTAATAATATTATTAATTAATATTGAGATAATTTTAATATTACCTAACTAATGTCAAATATATGATACAATTTTACCTTGGAAGAATATTTTTCTTTTATGGATATGGAGTAACTAAACATTTCCTATGGAGGGTTATTCATGCGGCAATAAGATCAAAATTGGTCCAGCTGTTGATTCAAGAGGAATAGCATGCAGCCTGTTATTAATTCTTGGTGGCAGCCTAACATACTCAAAGTTTGCAATACCTAGCTATAAGAATATTCTGATCTACTTGCAATATTAAAAGAGCCCCTTAGATAAGTTGATAATTAATGAAGATCGATAATACGTATTATCTGGGATGAAACATATATGACTCAAAAACAATATTTTGAAGTATCGAAAAAAAAAACAATATTTTGAAGTTGTTGATATAACATTCTGAGATATTCTCTGGTTCTAGAATGGCAATGCCTACCTTCTTTTCCTGAAAAAGCAAATAGTCAATTATATAGAGATTTTATGTAATAAATTACATAAATCATCGATCATTTTTATTTTTTTAAAGTATCCAATAAAATAAAACAATTTATTCATTAAGAGTAGACATATTTGTAAATTGTAAACAAGAAAAAGTATCAGGTATTGATATTATATAAATCACTTTTAAACTATCATCTAACCATAAGTTATTATATATAATAAGTTTGATAACTTTATTTAATTTATAATTAAATGATAGTGTAGAATGAGTGCACAATCATTAAATTCTTTGTAAATTAGGGACCGTAAAAGTATAAACTTTAGGTGAAAAATATAAAGTTCATTTTATTTTGGATGAATTTGCGGTTGAAGAAAAAAAAATAGAAAACATAATAAATATGATAAGTGATGCAATGAAAAAGAAATAAATAAATGAAAGGTAGAGTAAAAATGAAATAAAATAATATATATATATATATATATATATGTATAATTTATTACTCGAGGACCGTCCAAGCTTCTCTCTTCGTTCGTGGATTTTCCTTTTGCGAAAAAGTTCCTAGTTTTAGTGGTCTAACTAAAGTCAAAGGACAAGAAAGCTGCACTAATCAAGTAGAATCACCTCACAGCAAACAAGCTAAGGATATACCACCCATATCCGAAAGAAATAAGAAAAAACAAAAAGTCGGAAAAGTGGTCGGTATGCTACATGTGCATAAAAAAATTTAGATCTATTGGCCACGTGTTTATTTTATATCTATTTTTTGTGCTCATTTGTATTTATTTCCTGTCCTATATAATAAGTATTGTTCTAAGTTTTCTTTAAATAAATAAATTTTTTAATAAATATATGAAAGATAATAAAAAAGACAAAATTAATTTTATTTTTAATATTATATTGAAAATATAAATGACATTTATTAAGAATATTACTGAAAAAAAATAATTAATATTACTTTCTCTTATGGAAGGAAAACACACTTTTAGGGATAAAAACAAATAAAGTGTTAGAACATCTTAAAATTTAAAACAAAAATATACAATACTAAATCTATTTATTTTTAATTTATATATCCAATATTTTTATTTATTTTTAATATATTTAATAGATCTATTTAAATCTTATCAAAACAAATTATAGCATTTTTGTGTACAATAATAATGAGGTTTGAATTTAGGATCCATACAAAGTGTCCAAACCCCCACCAATAATACAAGTTGTATTAAAATAATGATCTTGTTATCCAATTTTTAAGAAACAAATTAATGAATTAAAATGAAAATATTTATTATGAAAATTATAAAAGAGCAAAAGAAATAAGCTAAATTGTAATTTTGATCTTAATAATTTCTCAAACCCATAATTTTAATCCCCTGAATTTTAATTATAAAATTTAGTCTCCCTAGTTTTATAAATTGGTGATTATTCCTTCTAATAGATTGTTAATAAATAATTATGATTAATTGAGTTATTAAATTAATTATAAATTAATCAAAGTCATTAATTATTAAAAAGTTGAATAAAAAATTATTAATTCTATTTTCTTACAACATCATGTTTCTCCTCTTCTTCACAAACACATCTTTGACCTCCACTAACGCATGCGACTCCACTGATAATAATATCGCATTAGGATTAATAGTCTTTTATTGAAGTTTTTTAATGATTAATAATTTTTATTTAATTTATAATTAATTTTTTATCGCTAATAATCATAATTATTAGTTAATAATCTATCAAGGGACCAAAATAAAAAATTTATATAATTAGAAAACCAAATATTATAAATAAAAATCAAAGAAATCAAAATCATGAATTTAAAAAATTAGAGGACCAAAATTACAATTCGGCCAAAAAAATAATGAGAAGCACATAAAAATTTATTAAAACTCCACAACAAAGTGTAGACCTATTATAATAATAACTAAATGTAGTTGTTTTAATTATGAAAAATAATATATTTAATTATTAATTTTAAAATAATATAATCATATTAATTTAAAATAATTTTAAACATTAACTATAATTATCTATTTTTATGAATCCAATACAAATAAATAACAATCTGCTTTTACATTATAAAAATCCTGGTATTACCATGTTGCAATTATATTTTGATCAGTGATATATATATTTTTTTTATCAGTGACATGTTGTAATTACTAATATGGGCATCAGTGTTACATATTTCGGTTTCAACATTCAACTTAGTTAAAAAATAATTCATCATTTTATACAAAAATAATTATTTTTAAGTAGTTTTTTCCTTTTACTTGTTTCTGTAGGCTGTAGAGTGTCTTGTCGTATTGTCTTACTGTTATCCTGAATTTTGACTTATGAATCATGTGCTGGAACTTTCTTGTCTCTCTCTGACAACC
>PYAF01005852.1:354722-365780 GCA_007407185.1 Glycine tomentella | reverse complement strand
TATCAAAATATCTAGGATATATTGGTCCTTTTCAAAAATGTCTAGGGGTATAACTGTCATTTTCCATTCTAGGACATAATAGTCATTTTTGAAATTGTCCAAGGATATTTTGGTAATTTCTCCCAGTAAATATCTTACCAAAATATCTAAGGATATATTAGTCATTTCCAGAATTATTCAGGGCAAAATTGTCTTTTTTTAATCCTAAGGGCATAACCGTCATTTTTACAAATGTTCAAGGGTATTTTGGTAAGTTCTCCGAGGGATACCTGGGTCATTACCAGAATTGTTCAGGGTAAAATTGTCATTTTAATCTTAGGGGTATAGATGTTGTTTCTGAAATTGTTTAGGGCGTTCTTGTCATTTTGCCCTAATTTTCTACCGCTTTTCATTTTATTCTTAATAATTGTCTATAATTCCCTAAATTTTGGGGTGTTACAATATGCATGTGAAAGATTCAATCAGGTTGAAAGAAAGATTACAGACTCAATGCATTCATTTCCTTAAGCTTTGAAAACCAATGATGCTTCACTCTTCAAATCAATAACTCATACGAATTTGTGAAGCCTAAATGTGTTCTGAAACTCAGAAAACTCACTAAAGAAAACTTATGATTGTTTGTGATTGCCCAGTATTCGAAATATTCAAAGTTACAAGGAACAGGGCCATGGGTTCTATTTATAACAGCTTTCTAACTGAAAATGATCGATTAAACACGCTCTTGTAATCGATTATTTCGCATATGTAATCGATTAATTCAAGAATGTAATAGATTAAAATGCTCCTTATATGTTCTGGGTTTGAGCTATGAACAATGTAATCGATTATTCCGTGAAGTAATCGATTAAGACAGACAAACATGTTTTTCTTAATACACTATGTAATCGATTACAAAATTTGGTAATCGATTAAGCCAGTCAGTCCTATATTCTCAAATGCACTATGTAATCGATTAAAACGACATGTAATCGATTAAACCAACATAACATGTTTCTCATAGGCATAGATGTAATCGATTACCAATTTCTGTAATCGATTAAGACAGTCAGCATGATTTTTCTATTTAAGCCTATGTAATCGATTAATTCGATATGTAATCGATTACTTTGTTCTTGATTTGTTTTCCAGAAGGCACGAAGAACAAAATAATCGATGCTATCAATGTTGTAATCGATTAATGCAGTAAAACATCATTTTTCCAAAAACTTAGCTTTTTAAATGCCTTACTTGTTAATTACTTTTACTTAGACGTTTAATCTAACAATCCTAGATGAATGAATATGCATGATATGCTTTTGGATTATCAGATTACACAACTTTCCTTTTACATGAATCAAATTGATCTTCATGGCTTTTTGACATTTTTCCAATGAGGCATGTTGAAAGCACAAAACCACCAAAGCTTGATCCTTGTTCATTCATGCATGGCTCCTCTTGAATCAACAAGAGAATGTGTCAGAAGAAGTGTGTTACCTACAGGCCTTGTATTTTTAATATCATGAGTTTTAATCAATCCTACTTTAGTACAATCCATATTCTAGTGGAATCAAGTCCATCAACATGAGACAGTATCATAATAGGACTTCTGGAAGATAAAACTTTGAAAAATAAGTCACAAATCGCACATAACAGAAAATTATACCATAACAAATTCTTGAGTTTACATTTTTGAACTTTAAAAGTTACCTGTTCACCGTCTTCATCACAGTATCCAATCAAAGACACAAGGTTGCGATGATGTAGCCTTGATAACAATTCTATTTCTGTAAGGAACTTCCTCTCACCTTGCAGTGAACCCTGCTGTGCACGTGTTATGGAAACAACAGTGCCATTAGGAAGATGACCGTTACAAACCTTCCCATAGCCCCCTTCTCCAATTTGAGCAGACTGGCTAAAATTGTTTGTAGCCGATACCATTTCTTTGTAATCAAATGATCTTACACCATCAACTTTTATCATGATCCTAGATGCTGTGACAAATATAGAAGCCTTTGTTGGAAATTTAATAGAATAGGAAGACAATAAATTTAATCAAAAGCTAGAAATTTTGAAGTTGTAAAAGAAAAAAAGGAAAAAAGTAAATGTATCAGAAAGTGTAACGTGCGTATATCTATGGAGCTTATAAAATATTTGAACTGCAATGACTTCATGTATTTTTTTTAACATTTGAAGACATAAATATAATAACACGACAAATTTTGTCCTTTTTTCTCATCTGTTGGCTATATCACTCATTACAAGGTACTCACCATTACGACGTCTGGAAAGTGCACGATAATCTCTCAAGTGTACTCTCAAAATAAGAATGGATCAGGTTGCAGATAATGTAACTGCACAGGCAATTGCACCTAAGATTCTTCCAACCAGTGCATCTTTGCTTATTCTTGAACTTGAAGAGGGGGTAATCGCTGCAACATTAATAAGCAGTATAAGTACAAGTGGTCAACCTTAAAACAGTTTGCAAATATAATATACAGGAACTTATTCATTTATTAGTCCTAGTGACATTAATCCAGTTTTAAATGGCTTGGTTTAGAGTTCTTGACAGCAACAATAGCATATAATCCGGAACAGACATTGCATGTGCTTAGTGTAGTTTTTAATTAATTTTGTCATGGAATTTCTGAAGAATTAGAATAAACAAAGTCAAAATATCCTTGAATCTGAGGAGCCATCAGATTGATGTAAACTCATCCAGAATATAATAAATAGAAAAATGTTGACAAAATGGACCTGCACCGCAGCTTCAGAGCAGTCACATATCAAAATATCAAATAGTAAAGAAAGTAAAGCCAAAATTTAGTAACAGAATTTCAGCACATTTATTTGACACGTGCAACATGAATTATACTATAGAAAGCTTATTTATTTATAGAATATGGAGAACCACTGGCTCAATGTGCAGAAAATGTTACATAAAAACGTTACACAAACAATTCACCTAACAGAGATTCAACTTCAGTTTTATTGTTAATAATGTCCAAGTACTTATAAACACTACCGTATCATAAGAAGTTTCTGTAACTTACCATCTCTGTAAGGATCCAGTAGAATAAAGTCCAGAAGTTCATAAGGCCCGAAAAATTCATTTTTAAAGGAAATAATTGTACCTTTTGAGCATGAATTTTGGGAGAGTCTCCATTGCTTAATTTTTTTTTCTTCAGCAATAAGGTTTCCAGTCTGCAACAGATTGTAATATGAGCAAGGGCAATTTTCAGAGCCTGCAAAATGACTGGTTGGTTATAATCCATCTTTAACACAGAAAGGTCTATATATATACAGTAAATAATTATATATAAATTTGTATTAAATTAATCAATCTCTGAAGTGCTTGATTCTCTTTTAAACATTGGTCACACAGTTCAAAACACTTAGGTTCTTGGAATTTAATTCATGAAGGAGGTCTGGAGTCTAAACTCTTAAGATGGTTGATAAGTAATAAAAAAATTCAAGTGAAAGATATAAAAGCATCACAGATTCAATTAATAATCAATCACTATAAAGCTTCAAAATCGAAAACAGAAAATATTTTAAAGGATAAAAAGTGCCATTTGAGTAATGTTATGTTTTTGTTGAGGGGTGAGGAGTGATGGAGAAATTTGTTAAAATTACCCATGGAATTTAAGAAAGAGCTCAGGAATTCAATTTACAGTCTAGTAACACCACTTCTCCAAATAATGGTAGAAAATAAGATCATATATATTATCAGTCACATGGCAAAAATTCATTACTGACACAACAAAAGGATTCAGAGAGGAAGTTATGCCAAACAAACCTCTAGTGTTGCTATTGTTTTCCTCAGCCGCTTTATAATCAACTTTGCTTATAGGCCCCTGTGAAGTTGTTATCTCGGTGAGCTTTTTCTGATTAGAGGCTTCAACATCTATTCTGTAGTCATAAAGCAAAACAATATGTGAAGTGAGGTAGCAACTCAGTTTTCTCACTTTATATTATGGCAGCAAACATGGATCTTCTGATAAATGAAACATTTCAAAAGTTTTATAATAACTCATGCAAATTAAAAATATTTTAACTTGATCCAAAAGCAACAATGAATCCTGTTGCCTAATATTACACAATAGACATTCAATAAGATTATTTCATATCTTATCAATTGAAGCAACTTTAAAGTGGATCTATGCTTTACAAATAGCATGGAATGATTGACTTGTCAGTATACCGATAGATAATCAACTACTTATATGTGAGACCATCCAAAAGTAAATCAAGAAAGCAAAAGCTTAAGCCTGAGAAAAAAAATTATTGGATTTGGTTTATCTTTCATAAAAATCACACTCTATTTATAAAGTGGCCTTGCCATTTTATTTCATTTTTCTTTGTTATTAGTTAAAGGCATGTATTAGTAAATTTTGTAGAATTGTAGTCCGTGATTATAGTTGAGCTTATATTGCCAGAAGCCTGGAATCATACTCAATGTAGAACAGAATTGTCCTTATTAGAAAAATCGCTGTACAAATTATTTCATTAATCATTACTTAAATTGGATTATAACATCAAAAAAATCAAATAATAACCATAGAGAGAAAGGATAATAACCAAATACATAAACAGTTCATCACAACACAATTTATACAACAACAAAAGCGTTATCCCACTACGTGAGGTCAGCTAAATGAATCGCACGATGTCATTCAGCTTGGTTAAAGATAAAATCTCCAGAAATTGATAAGCACAACTAATAGACTCAGGAAGTTAAACTTCAGATCTAGCCTCAAAACTCAACTGTCTAGCAGATATGGTACAAAGAAAGTGACAATTGAAACTCATTGCTTCACATTGACCTTGAAGCATCAAAATTGATTTTGAACCCGGTGATGGCACCTTGCGCAAACTGAAGTAATTCCTCTCGCTTCACCTAAAGAACAAGTTAAGCATCAAACAATTTCATTGAATGCATCAAAGAAGGTAAACATATTGAACAAGGTAAACATTGAAACAACTTGAACATGGTAAACATAAAAAAATCTCACTGAATGCATTAAAGAACAAAAGAGGCCACCACTATGCATTAAGAGAAAACATGGGAGTTTAAACCCACAAATTCTCCAGCAATGTCTCACAACTCTAGCTACTAAGTTTTGAGTTGTCTAAAGGGGGGTACATTTCATTTTAATTACTTTCAATGAGCACTTTTAGGTCACCTTTTAAATTGAGTCACCAACAGATCCCATGTTAAGTCATAAGCAACAAAATTTCCAGTGTTGGAGGAGTGAATTTCCTAGCAAAAATTAATTACGCAACCAATATCATCTTTGCATTTCTTTCTATTGAAGCACAATAAGAGTTGATTGTAGGATGAGTAAGAGTCACAGTTGATGTGAATCAAAGCACATAGGTGAAGGAATCAAGAGACCTTGCCCACACATTGGGAGTAACTGGGAGAGGTTTTACAGTTACTGGGGTAAGAAAAAACTGAGGTTGAGACAAAGAAAACCGGATATAGTGCAGGAGCAGGACACGAATAACATCAGTGAAAACCAAAACATGACCTAAATTAAATGCAAGGTATGGTACAACCACTTTGTATTTGCACCACAAATTTTTCCATGCATAACTGAAAGCATTAAAATGGAAGTAGTTGCTTACCCAAATGACAACAACAATAAGGCATCAGCAACAAGAATGCAGCTTCAACGGTGACCCACGAAATGGGGTCGAAGGTCGTTTGAAGCTTCTGCTTGTCAATGTCGGAGTGAAGGTATGCGCATGGGATATTTCACATACGAAGAACGCTTTGATGGTGTGCTGTGTTGAGAAACATAAATAAAACCTAATTTAGAAATTGGGACAACAATCAACGACGACGGGTTGCTATAAAAACGTATTTGAATTCGTCCAAAACGAAGACGGGTTTAGATAATCGTCTATGAATGTTATACAACTACGACGGTCTTGCTTCAACCATCATTGTTTTGTCTTCCAAAAGTGAAAAATTTTCCATATAATTACAAAACTACCACCGCCTAGGCTACTACGACGGTTTTGGAACAACCGTCGTTGAACGCTCGTCGTTGTTGTGTTTGTTTGTAGTAGTGAAAGGCTACAAGTTGTACAACCTAAGCAATGGGAATATTGTTGTAGCAATGAAGAAAGAAAAAAGAAGGAATTGGGAGAAAGAAGAAGGAAACTATGATTTTTTTTTCCTTATTTTGAAGAAAATGATGAAGTCGTAGCACCAAATGAGTTTTCTACTTAACCTCCTTCACTAACTCATTCAATTCATGAAGCGTCGTCTTTTGAAGGGAGTTCAAGTGAAAGACCAAGAGAAATGAGAAGTCTTCAAGACATATACAATGAAACTGAAATTATGAATTATTTTTTTTTATCTTTTTGTTCACAATGAACCTTTAACCTTTGAAGAAGCTATGAATGACAAAAGGTGGAGACAAGCAATGAAGAAAGTAACCAATGCCATGAAGAATGCAACTTGGGAGTTATCAAAACTTCCTAAGGGTGATGAAGAAATTGGAGTCCAATGGGTGTTCAAGTTTAAGAAAAAGATTGACAAAAAGAAAGATGTGGAGTTAGTTCATGAAAACACAAAACCAAGTTGCACATATTTTCCCTAAGCCCCTCAAGTTTGCAGATATTAGAATATTGAGAGCAAAACCTAGAGTGTAGAAAACTAATGGACACTACTACAGGCAACACATACGATGACGGTTCTAGAACCGTCATTGTTGCAGGTGTCGTTGTAAGTTGGAGCTTTCGACGACGAATTCAGAAACGTCTTTGTAAATTTTTTATTTTTTTGTAAAACATACAAGATGGTTTTCGAAACAACCGTCTTTGTATGGGCATAGGCCTCTGCCATTGTCGCTGCTCCTGCTCTTGCTTCTACGATTCCTCTATCTTCTACTGCTCATGAGGTTTTTGTTTCCCTTACTATTGTGACCGATGTATCAGTTTCTTCTGCTAGCCCTATCATGGCTCCTTCATCCACCAAGGCTACGCCCTTGCCTAGCATTTATGCGGCGGTTACTAGTGCTCCTAAGGTGTTGCCTCCTTCTTCTTCAGCTTCATCGGTTCCTCCCTCTACTGCACGGGCGTCGACGTTGCCTTCTTCTTCCTCTTTTCGCCCCAGTGTCTCCCTTGATCACGTCTACACCTCGCGTGATACAAACTCTCTGTGGAGCATAGGGTAAGCCAAAGCAGAGAACTCCAACTGGCTTCATATCTCCTTTTGACAAAAATTGATTCGGCCAGTCATGGTTCAAAATGCTACCTACTATGCAAGGGTCTTCCTTTAGAGAAGTCTGGCGATCTTGGAGGAGAACGGGAAATGTCACCAGGAAGCTGTGAGCAAGGTGGCATCCCTAGAGGCGGAGGTTGCCAAGTGGAGGGCCACTGCTCGGACCATTTGGATAGTGGATCGTCCCAAGGTGACCAATGCCACTGTAGTGTTTGTTAAGGTGGTCAGGTTCATCCACCAGCTGTCTGCCAAGGTTGGTGGTGTCTAGGCCAAGCTCTTCTGCATTCGATTGGATGGTGACGAACTGGCTGATCGTTGCAAGGCATTGCTGAGGGAGAAGAAGGACCTGGCTTCCAAGGCTGAGATCACCCTTGCAGAGAGGGGCAGTCTATCCAAGATGATTTCTAACCTTGAGGCTCATTTGAATGGGGAAGAGTCCGAGCTAAAGGAGTCAGAGGAGAGGCAGGCTCGCGGGGAGCTTGAAGAGGAGCTGCTCATCTACAAGAAGGAGGCTATGGAGCAGCGTGAAAAGGGTTTTCACAAGGCCATCAGACAGGTTGGGTTCTTGGCCAAAAACCTTGACTTGGGTCTTTCTGACCCATTCAAGGATGTGAAGGACGGTGTTCTGCTTGACGAGGAGGAGATAATTGCTGCTGTTGAGGAAGGTGCCAGCGAGGAGCAGGGTGATGGGGCCAATGTTTAGGCTGCCCTTTTGTATTTTTGTTTTGTTGATTTTGGGCCATGAAGGCTTTGTAACTCTAACAATTACTCTTCTTAATTTAAACGGTTCCCTTTGTTGACAAAAAATTTCTCTATTTGTTCTTTATCTTGTATGTTGTTTTCATTTTTTATGCGATGCTCCATAATTGTAAGGGTAGGCCGCTTTGACATGGATGATGTCCTTGCTGTGTAGGAAGTGAGACCTTGACGAAAATAGAGACCTTAGATGACACAAAATCATCTCAGGTTTGATTTCAACTTGATTAAAGGTCTTGTCATTCATATGATGATGCTTCCTTTTGCTTTGCAGAGCTTCTCCCCCGATGCTTTTGAGGAGGTAGTATGAAATCCACCTGCTTGAAGGTCTTGCTGACCAGTTTGGTGGTGTCTCATTTTACCTGTTGTTCGAGAATGAGTGACTGAACCTTTGGCCATGCTAGTCGTAGTTCCAAAGAAGTGGGCTTACCAAGAGCGTGGCTTGGATTTTGTGCACCAACGTTAGACCTTGGGTTTCTTGTATTCCTACAAAGACAAATTTTAGGAGTATAAAAGTTTGTCAAGGGTGGACCTTGCATACCTTGAGTTTCCGCATGGGGGAAACTTATCAAATGGGTAGGCTCACCAAGGGTGGACCTTGGGTTTTTGTTGAACCTTGGACCAGGGACATGTTCATCATGGGTTTTGGTGAGGTTCACCAAGGGTGGACCTTGGGTTTTACAAGCCTTTGGAGATCGACCAGGAACTCGTTTGTCCTGGGTTTTGGCAAGGTTCACGAAGGGCGGACCTTGGGTTTTGTGAACCTTTGGAGACTGAGACTCATGAAGGACAGATCTTGGGTTTTACGAGCCTTTGAGATCGACCAAGAACTCGTCCGTCCTTGGTTTTGGCGAGGTTCACCAGGGTTGGACCTTGGGTTTGACAAGACTTTGGAGAGTTGACATAAGTAAAATTTAAAGGGAGATACTTTTTATTCAATGTAGCAATTGAGTACAAATTTTCTTTTACTCCCCAGATGTACCTTGTTAAAAGAGTACATCATCCGATCTTGTAGAAAGTCACTTGAAATAGAACTTTATATGGGTAGCGTTTCAAGTTCTTGGAATTACTTTACCATCTAGTTCTTGTAATTTATAGGCTCCATTGTCTAGGCTTGTGACGACCTAAATGGTTCTTCCCAGTTGGTCCAAGCTTTCCCACTTCGGGATCTTTTCTAGCTTCACCTCGGACTCGCTATATGAGATTGCTAGATTGGAAGGTTCGAGATTGAACCTTAGTGTTATATCTTCTTTCCTATGCGAAGCCTAGTGGTCTATTCTTTTATGTTGTCCATTTCCTGGACTTCGTCCTTTGTCTCTAGTTCAACCCTCACATTTTCTTCATTATGTTGTTCTTGAAAAAAAATCCTCCTTGTCATGGTTCCCCAACTTCAACGGGGATCATTCCGTTTGTGCCATAGGTGAGTTGGAAAGGACTCTCGTTAGTAGCTATTTTGGTTGAACAATAATAAGCTTAGAGTATACTGGGTAATTCTTCCTTCCATAGACCCTTATACTTGTCGAGTCTTATGCATAGGACCTTGAGGATAACTCTGTTTGTTGCCTCCACCTAACTGTTTGTTTAGGGATGTTCGATAGAAGTCACAATGTTCTTGACGCCTAGCCTTGTTAGGAAATCTTTGTATTTCTCCTTGTTTGCAACTGAGATATGTTTTCTGTGGTGTTCATCTTGAACATTTCATACTCATGAATTAAGGCATGCTTCCTTGATCTTCTAACTTCGTCAGTGCCTTCATGAGCAACCTCTAACATCTCTCACATCTCCTTAGCGCTTTTACACCTAACAGTTCTGAAAAATTCATCAGACGAAAGTGCAGAAGTAATCGTGTTCTTAGCTTTAAAATCATACTGAACAGCTCTCTTTTCTGCATTAGTCATTTCATCCCATTTATTGAGAATCATATTATTACCAATAGTTTTCATAGGAATCAAAGGACCTTTTTCTATTGCATTCCATGCACCGGGGTTATTTGATTGAATGAATATTTGCATTATGTTTTTCCAAAAACTGAAATGCTCTCCTTCAAACATTGGATGACAAATGAGGGAGGCACCCTCTCTGAAGGTAATTTGTGTGGTATTCATTTTCTTTAAAAAAGATAGTGATCTTGAATAACACTAAGAACCTGCTCTTGATGCCAATTGAAAACAATGAGAAGACCCACAATAACCAAGAGGGGGGTGAATTGGTTAAAACAGAGTCTTTAAAAAATTCTTTAAAACAAGCAGCGCATTTAGGATCTTTATCACAATAAGAATGCTTCAATCAATCAAACCACTCAGTTCAAGAATACAATTACTAAAAACTTCACTCGTTGAGTAATAACAGATTTCACCAAAAGAATCACAGATTAAGATAGCTAGAAGAGATTAAAAGAAAGTAATTAACACAAGAACTTATACTGGTTCACCTCTCAACAAGAGAAGCTACATCTAGTTTCTTCCAACCAAACCTTGGTTAGAGTTCCACTAAATCAAACTTTTCTTTACAAGCTTTTACATCTGATCACCTTTATCAATCCTAGATAAAGAAACAAAAATCTAAACCCTATAGACTTCTAATGACCAAAAACCAGACAACACTACTATGTTCTTCCCTCTAGAGAACCCTACTCTAGAAAAAGCTTTAAAGAATCTCTTTGATCTAAGAACTTACAAGAAATAAAAGTAAACAATCAAATCACTACAAGTGTTTAAGAGAGATACAACCTCATGATCCTCAAAAGATGAATGAATGAATTTTACCAAACAAACTCAGGTTGAATGTAAACAATTCTTGGAATCAGCTCTCTTTGAAAAATTCTTGACAAATGTTGTTCAAACCAACATGATCAATGATGCATGAGTTCTGGGTTTTGAAACAAGATCAGTGTAACTCAGAATCTCTTTTCTCAGACTATGAAAGCTTTTGTAAGTAATGGGTATTTCCCAAAATCAAGTTCTATACAAAACAAAAGACTCAACATCTTTTTATAGAAAACATTTGTAACTGAATGTAATCAATTAAATCACCAAAGTAATCGATTAAATCACCATATGTAATCGATTAAATACAAACTCAATCGATTA
>PYAF01005852.1:331652-343302 GCA_007407185.1 Glycine tomentella | reverse complement strand
CGACTGGCTTTATTTCTGGGTTGCTCCTTTTTATTGCTTGTTTCTTCATTTATTGTACCTAAAATGTATAAAAATAACAATAAGTAATAATAATCACAAAGTGGTGAACTTTTGGTTTAATTCTATCATTTATTTAACATTTTCTACTAAATTTTGACTAAAACTATCCTAAATTTCACCATATATTAGCAACCTATCAGTCGTGACATCCAACCTTCGTCTTCCGCTTCGATATTCCGATTCGATTCCGGCGAACCTCTTGAGCCTTGAGCAGTGACAAGGTAAAACTAAGGGCTGAGGCTATTCTATTTTCAATATTTTGTTTCCTCCCTCTAAGAAAGGGAAAGTAAAGAATCTGCTCATCTGCTGCTTATCACCTTCATCTTGTAACATTGAAATTTGAAACTCATTATCACTGAAAGTCTAAAATGTGTTTGTATATGCTTGTAATATTGCAACTGAAATTGAAAGTCTGAAATGCATATTGTCGAATTGGTCTTGTTTCACCTTTTTCACATATATAAATACCTGATATTTGATTTTTTGATCTGAAACTGGTCTTAATTTCATATTGTCGAATTGGTCTGAACGCATGCTTGTAATTTGATTTTTTGTTTCAAGGAAGGAATATGATTATGTTTCGCTATATGTTAACAAAATTTAATCACTGAATTTGTTTAGTGAAATGATTATGTTTCAGGGCCAGTGGTCTTAATTTCGCTGAAACACATCCTCATTATGTCTCTTTTGTCTAATGAATCCTTCTTTCTTTGTGGAATCTTATCATACAACTCTGTGCCTGTGGTGAACTGAAATGTTAAGTTGTTAACATATTGCCTTACTTGAAAATCTGGTGTGGTATCAAGCCTAGTATAATGTTAATTAAATTTGTTAACTCTACTATATTTTATCAAGCCTAGTATAATGTGGTATCCATTAAAAAACTTACTCAAATCTGGTAAATTTCAAACTTTGTCAACTCTACTATAGTTTAGCATCCATTAAAGATAGGAAGGATAATACTTTGTTATGTTGAACTTGACTTTGATTAAAAATACTTTGTTTAAGTTTACATGAATGGAATGTGAGGACTAGCTATTTTCCAGGATAAAAGAATTTGAATCACATCTCTGTAATTCAATATTTAGGGCTTTTAGTTTATGGTTAGATGAACTAAACTTCCTTTTGTTCAGTACTACTGTTGGGGCATAAATTTTTATCTAGTCATCATCCATCATTCCTTGTGAATTTTATCTCCTTGAGGCTAGCAATTTTATCTCTTTGCATTGATTCTAATTTCATCTCTGAATTTGTTAAGTGTTTAATTGTATGAATCATAGATGACATCTAGTGGTGAAACACCAACATCCCAAGAACAAGAAACATCTACTGAAAATTCAAGGCCTAATATTAGAGCCAAGACTGACATAGCTTGGGCACATTGTAAGCTCATTCAAGATGGTGACAAGAATGTTTTGATGTGTATTTACCGTGATAAAATTGTTAGGGGAGGTGGAATTAATAGATTAAAGAGTCACTTGGCTGGTGAAAAGGGTCAAGTTTCTATGTGCACTAAGGTTCCTGCCGATGTTCGTTATCAAATGAAACATAATATTGAAGTCAATAAAAGTAAGAATAAGAAGAGAAGAATTGATGATGAACATGATTTTTATTCACCAAGTGAAGAAGGTGGTGAAATGCCAATAGAAATAGAACAACAAAGTGAGCAAACACCAAGGACATTTGAAAAAGTGAAGAAAGTTGGTCGTATTGGGAATTATTTTCAACCTAGAACCACTCCTGGATCTCAACCTACCTTGAAAAGTGTGATGCAAAGTAAACAAGTGATACGAAGGTGTAACCTTGCTATTGCTAAATGGTTCATTGATGCATCTATTCCATTTAATGCAGCTAATTCAGCATATTTTCAGCCAATGATTGATGCTCTCTGTAGCATGAGTCTAGGATTCAAGGCTCCAAGTATGCACAGTCTTCGTGGTGATTTATTAAATAGTTGGGTTGATGATGTGCATGAACTTGTGGATGAGTATCGTTCTATTTGGAAAAAAACTGGTTGTACTCTTATGGCAGATGGGTGGAATGATAGAAAAAGGAGAACTCTTATAAATTTTTTGGTTTATTGTCCTAAAGGAGCTGTTTTTCTGAAATCTATTGATGTCTCTTATGCTTCTAAATCTGTTGATTTATTGTTTAAGCTTTTCAAGGATGTCGTGTTGCGTATTGGTCCTGAAAATGTAGTTCACATAGTAACTAACAATGCTGCCAATTATGTTGCTACTGGTAGGTTATTGGAAAAAGAGTTTCCTAAATTGTTTTGGTCTCCTTGTGCAGCACATTGCATCAATTTGATGTTGCAAGACATCAGAAAATTGGAGGAAGTTTGTGAGGCTGTGTCACATGCCTCACAAATTACTAAATATATTTATAATTATTGTTTTGCTTTGTTTTTTATGAGAAAGCATACAGGTGGAAGGGAAATACTCCATCCTGCTCCTACTCGCTTTGTCACTAATTTCATTGCTTTGCAGAGTATTTTGGCTCAAAAAGATATATTAAGAGTCATGGTAACTTCTAAAGAATGGACAAGCTCAGCTTATGCCAAAGAAGCCAAGGAAAAACAATTTGTGGAACAAGTCTTAGACTCTAGGTTTTGGAGTAAATGTGCTGATATAGTGAAACTGACTGAACCACTTGTACGTGTGCTACGTATGGTTGATAGTGAAGACAAACCAGCTATGGGTTTTATTTACCGAGCCATGTATAAAGCTAGAGAAGAGATGGTAAAGAGGTTTCGAAGAAATAAAACAAAAGTGGAGTCTTACTTGAAAATCTTAGATCATCGTTGGGATTCACAACTTCACAAAAATCTCCATTCTTTGAAAGGTATGCTCATGGAGATAGCCAGTTGCGAACAAAGCTAACTAGTGAGAAGAGAATTTACAGTAATGCTGAGCTGGATTTTGGAAGACAAGCTGCTTTGGATGAACGAAATACATTCATGCCAGGTAACTTTCAAAACTTGTAAATTGTAATCCTTTTGAATATTTATTTGTTAGTGAAGTTGTCAATATATTTGTTATTAATGTATTTATGACATGTAATATTTTAGATCAATGGTGGGCATCTTATGGATGTGGGGTACCACATTTGCAAAAGATGGCTATTCGTATTTTAAGCCAAACTTGTAGTGCTTCAGGATGTGAGCGGAATTGGAGTGTATTTGAGCACATTCATTCAAAGAAAAGAAATAGGTTGGAGCATCAGAAACTTAATGATTTAGTCTATGTTTGCTACAACTTGAGGTTGCAAAATAGCTATTACTATATTTTTTATTCTTTTTCATTGTTTATCTTTCTATATTACATATGGTTATATTTTTGTACGTGTGCTTAGGAAAAAGAGACACAAAGCTATGATCCTATCAATTTGGAAACACTTGATGACCATGTTGATTGGGTAATGGAGGATTCACCACCGTTCTTAACCGTAGAGGAGGTGGATGCATTACGCAAAGACCTTGTAAATATGACCATTCAACCACTTTCAAATGATATTGGTATATTTTAATTTGTTTCATAGTTGTTATCTCTAAATGCTAATTAGTAATTAGTACTTTCTCTCTAATTTTTTTGACATAAGTCCTTTAAATTTGGATGATGATGTTGATGAAGAACAAGAGAATCCCATGGAAAACATAAATTTAAATGAAAGCTAGCAATATTGATCATGAAGTTACAATGGGAGATTCTTCTGAATTTGTTAATGAAGAAGAAGTTCCTCAAAATGACAATGACTTAGTTTATGCCCCTTGGCCGTAGAAAACAGTTGAAGTGTTGAATTTGTTTAGGAACATATGTTGAACTTAAAACTTATTTTATTTAGCTTATGTTTATAATATTTGGTACTTGTTTGTTTGAACTTAGATAATGATGTTTTTTTAACATTTTGGTATCTAATTATCTATGACTTTATGTTATAGAATAATATTCATTTGTGATTTTTTTATAAATATTTTAAGACATTGTCATGCGGGTCAACTGGTTCGACTACTAATCAGGTCATGCGGGTCAATCAGTGACCCACCGATTTGACCATTGATCGGGTCATGCGGGTCAATTAGTGACTCATCGGTTCGACCACTGACCCAATAACCTAGTACCCTGACCGGATCAGTCACTGAGTCGATTTTTAAAACACTGTGTACAAGAAGCTCTTGGATATTTTTATAGAGATATATTATCACACTATACGAAGCTAGAGTGAAAATTTGGACTTGTACCAAACTAGAGTGATAGGGACATGACTATGACTAGTTTCTTTCTGCTCATTACCCACTTCGATACTAACTGGATCCTAATAATGCATTCACTAAAACTTACTTTTTGCATCCGATCATCTTCCCATGCAAATTTTTATTTTCTGTATCTTTTAAAAAAATATTTTTTTCCTCAATCCACCCCTGTATGGTTGTTGTTTACCAGTTACCACCCTTTACACTTCACTAACTAATAGCACTACACTCTTCATTCTTGTTCTTCACTATACTATTACTTGCTGGTGATTTTGTTTCAGGTTTGGAAATGCATATGGAAACCGAGGATGACCATGTTGACCTCTCTAACTTACTTCAAGACTTAAGTATTCCCAACATTGACAAGGCATGACTTTTTAGCTGCAAGTCTCCTTTGTTGTCCTGTTTGAAAAAAAAAACAATAAGCACTTATACTAGACGAAGAAAAAAATAAAAAAGTAGAATAAATTAAGTTTCAAACATAAGTTAAAATCAGCTTTTGAAGAAGTTAAATGAGAAAACTTCTACAAATTAATTTATACATAATCTAATTTTACTTCACAGTAGAAACTTATTTCATTTTAAATTCTTACTATTTTCTTCTACAAGTATTATTGAGAAGTTTATCCAAATTGAGTTTGTTTATGTCATTGATCTGTGATAGTTCCATTGCAATGCTAAGCAAAGCGATCGTTTTACTTTTTTCTCCATAACACCGAGCTTGAAGTTGCATGGTGTGCTTGTCGTTTCGCAACCAGATCTTCTAACAAACAAGAGGATAACATCCGTCGTGTCCTGTAACATCCTAAAAGAAAGTGACAGTTCAGTGAAGTTTATGTGGGATCCGTTTCCAGTAGAGATGTCTGGCATGTCTATGATTGTTCCATCGCTTTCTGGCTCTCAAAGCTTTTAGTCATTCGAAATCCAGAGAATGAAGCTCCTTGTTGCTTTGAGATTTGGAGCTCCTCTCGAATGGAGAAGGATTTCCATATCCCCTAATTCACTGGAAAGGTCAAGGGGACTGGGAGGAGGACTAGGGAGAAACATATACATGAGGGTCACCTGCACTTTAGTTATCAACATTAACAGTTGGATCAGGTCTAACGATGAATGAGATGTAAAACGAATTTTAAGAAAAAAATTACTTTAAATAATAAAGTTATATATTAGATTTTTTTGTCGAAATATGTTACCTTTTTGTTAATATATGTGATCTTTTTTGTTTATTCAAATAATAAAAATATAATTTTTGGTGAGCCTAAAGGATAAGTTTTACTTGTTTTATCTCTTGGTCATTCTTCATCAACAGCTTTACTTGTTTAGTATTTTCACAGCAGAGACGTACAAGAAGTCAAAGGAATTGACAAATCTTTGAGTATTGGCCACGTTGTGTGGGCTCCATTTACTGAAGGCTCAGATGTTTTCGTTGGGTGGTCATCGATCCAAGCCAAGAAAACTTGGCATTAAGTACTGCTCTAACAGGCCTTGTGCATTATATGTTAGAAGAGTAAGAACACTGGATCATGAGTCAAAATCTAATGAACCAGTGCTCCAGTAAGTCACTTTAGTGAGATCTTGTCGATTTTCATTGTTTGCATGCCTCTTTGAAAGTATATATTTATTGTGAAGTTTGGTTATTTCTGAACTGAATTATGAAAGCAATGTTTTACGTGTAGGTCAACTGAAGAATTTCATGCACTGTACCTTACTCAAACTATAAGCAGTGCCTTCATTCCATGATTCAGGTAGGCTGGTTGAATCAGATACATATGTTTTAAGACCTTTTGTCTAATATTTTATCAGGTTTTAACTGTGCATGTATTGATTAATCTTTCTTTGTTTCATAAGCTTGAGGGTGGCAAACATTTATGCATAATTTTCTAGTTTTTGGTTTGTACCCGTGATGTAAGTTGTTGACAAGAAAATGGAAACAATTCAAAAGATGAAGATGGCTGCTGGATTAAGGTTAATGTTATTCTGAATCATGTCAAGCCAGTAGCTAGTCGCAATAAGGCTTGGAATTCATGGGTCTGGTGGATGGTGGTTGAAGGAAAAGGATAGGCTTCTTTCAAAATTTCTTTTTCTTTTCCATAAGTTTTTTAAAAAAAAAAATTAAGTTTTTGAGATGTCATGCATGGATTATTTTTCAGAGCATTGGAAAATATAAAAATTATCTTACCTTTATAGTTGAAACAGAGAATAGAGTATTACAGTTTTGTCAGTGAGGGAATTAGGAAAGTTGTGCTGTATAAAATTATCTACCATTATTTCTTTCATTAAGTGAGATAAGTTGCCACAATGCTAAACCATCTTATGATTTGTGAGTTAGTTTAATCACACTACACCTATTTTCCGTTTGAAAAGTCAAAAGATTACTTTATTAAGCCGCAATTTAGTTTAGTCAGTAGTGTTAGTCATGATTCATGAATGTTTCTTCAATTCTTCTGTATCAATATTCAAAGATACGGTTATTTAATATTTGCAGGTTTTCCATGGCACATATAGTGTAACCGTGGCTATATAGTTTCCCAATTTCACATATACGTACAATGCACACATCATAATTTTCCAGTTACAAATTTTATATTATAGCATGACTTCATGGACTATTGCATAAATAAAAAAAAAATTTAGTCTGCGTTAAATTTCATTTTTGCTTTCCTTTATTATAACAATGTCTTCTTACTTTTCCGGTGGTCATTATTTTCTAATGGTGTATATGAACAAAGTGACTTGTCTCTGCTTAATGAAATAATGGATCGTAAAACTTATTTGTGTTGTTTATACTACGTAAGGTTCGATTAGTAGTATATGTTGCTTAGAATATTTGGTTATAATTTATTTAGAATGTATTTGATGTTTTTATTGTTAAGAAAATATATTATAATTTGTTATCAACTTTTTTATTTGTATTGTGGTATGTATGTAGTTGTGGTAATTATTTATAGGGAAAAATGAATAAAAATATATTTTTAAGATCAATTTTGTCTTATAATAAAAAGTAAATTTTTTATATTGGGTTGTACAAAGAATGATCTAAAAAATAAACCTTTTTTACATCGGTTGATACAATAATTGTTGTGAAATGTAAACATTTTACATTAGTTGTAAGGCAAAATTGATCTAAAAAGTGTGATTTTAAAATCGATTTAGGCTTTTTAAATTGATTGTATGAAAATCAATCATAAAAATAACTTTTAAGATCAGTTAAAATCATCGTAAATGTATCACATGTATAGATATCGACCTTACAACCGATATAAAAAATCATTTTTAACCTAAAAAGTATTTTTTAAAATAGTATAAGATAGTGACTATTGTTATGACACAACATTTCTTCTTCTTTTAATTTTCAACAATATGAAATCATATATATGCTTCTTGAGTACTTCTCGATTGACATTTATAATCTTAAGTCTTAAAAAAATTCTTAATTTGTCTTCTATTAAAACATATTTTGTATTAATATTATGATAAATTGATATAATTATATATTTTTAGGAATATATGAATATTTCATATCAAAATTAATGATTATATGAATCTTATTTCAATGTTAGCTTTGTTCTGGGAGGTATGTAATTGTGTTAAATACTCGAAGAAAGAGTTTATTACTCGGTCCATAATAATCTTACAAGACTCAAACAAGATTGTCTCACGTAGAGGATACATGTAATCTATATAAAATAATTGGTTTAAAACTATTGGAAAAACCGATTTAAATCAATTAGTTTTATTAAACTTTATTTCAATAAAAATATTTTAATCGAATGAAAAATAGATGCCAAGTTACAAAGGTCCGAGTTTGAGGTACACAAGAGTAACTATTATAATTTTATAAACCAAGTAAATTTATTAAAAACAAGGCCATGTAGTTCAAGTAGTGCATGGTAAATATATATTTTTATTTATAGTTAATTATTTCATTTAGTTGCTTATAGCTTTTTTTATTCTTACCATGGTATTAGAATGAAATATGCACCACTGGAAGTATAATCTCTATTGGGAACTATGAGCACAAATAAAATGAGTACTCTCCTCCCAACATTGTCTACTACATACTCAAGATCAAGATTTGAACCCTACATAACTTGGTTAAGAGATACAAACTAATACTACTTATGTCAACGTTGTTAGTTGTATATAGACAATTCTCGTTGTGGTGCATATGTCACCTAACTCACAATAATCTCTTTTTTTATATCTTTTTTAAATTTAAAAATAAAATTACCATTTAAAATAATCATGATAGTCTATTTTAAACTCATACGTTGCATGAATTTGTTTAAAATATATATTTCAATATTTTATTTAAATTTTTAATATGTACATAAAAAAATTTAATTTATAATTTATAGTAGTATGTTAAATACAAAAGTAGATCGAATAAATATGAATATTATGTTTGCATGTTCTTTTTATATTATGGATATTATTTATCATCTAATTATTTTTTGTGTTTATAATTAATCAATTTAAATGTATTTGTAGTAAAGTTAAAACTTATTTTAAATTTGTTGAAATTGTATGATTTTTTATCCTTTCAAAGATAATAATTATAATTATATCGTTGAAATTTGGTGTTGGTTAATCTCATCATGGCATAAGTTATTATTATTATTGTTAGATATAAGGGGAACATGAAGGTGGATCAAGATATATGTTGAAGATGGATGAGTTTTTTAGCTTTGTACATACCATTCAATTAAAGACATTTGTAATTGCTTGGTGTAGGAAAGAATCATCCTATGATCCATTACATTGCATAAATATCATTCATTTACTTGCATTCATGATTTTACAAAAGCACATTGTTTGTGAAAAAATTTAAGATTTCATGATTGCAGCAAAGACAAAGTTTCATGGTTTCAAGTTTTTGGAAAAACCATTTTGGACTATGTTAATCGATTACCACATATTGATAATTTATTACCTGAGCTTTGAAGAACAAAATAATCGATTACCAGTATTAAGCAATCGATTACTCAGTATAAACTCAGAACATGACTTGACTGTGTTAATCTATTACCATTTATCAGTAATCGATTACTTAGTTTATTTATGAAACAATGAATCTCTGTAGTAATCGATTACAGGTCAAAATAATTGACTACTTTGTTCATATAACCTTTCCAGAAAATTGAAGAACATTTTAATCGATTAAATAGGTTTTCAATCAATTACAAATGAATTTTTAATCGATTACTTAGGCGATTTAATCGATTACATTCAGTTACAACAGTTTGTTATAAATAGTTGTTAGGTCTTTTGATTTGATAAGAACATCACTTTACAAAATTCTCAAAATTTTCATAAGCCTTCTGAAAGAAAGAAAGGATATTCTGAGTTCTAAAGTTCTTGTCCCACATATTCAAATATTCATGGTGTATTGAAAGATTTCTTAGGCAAGATTTCAAAGAAGCTTTTGGAGAGGAAGTTCTGAAATTGTTTTTCATTTTCAACTCTGATTGGTAAATCATATTTATTCATAATCATTGGATCATCATGTTGTCTCTCTCCATTTTTGTATTTTTGGTTGCTTGTAACTATTACAAAGAGGTTTTTTAAAGCTTTTCTAGAGTAGGGTTCCCTAGAGGGAAGAGTAGAGAAGGGTTCTCTATGTCTTGATCATTAGAAGTCTAATAGGGTTTTAGATTTCAGTTCTTTATCTAGGGTTGAAAAAGGGTAATCTTTTGTAAGCTTGTAAAGAACATATTTTATTAATAGTGGAACTCTAGCCAATGTTTGGTTGGAAGAAACTAGATGTAACTTCTCTTGTTGAGAGGTGAACCAGTATAGCTCTTTGTGTTGATTACTTTTTTTAATATCTTCTTTATTACTCAACAAGTTAAGTTTTTGTAATTGTTTTCTTGGGCTAAGTGATTTGATTGATTGAAGCATTCTTGGTTAATTGTGATAAAGATCCAAAATCCGCTGCTTGTTTTAAAGAAATTTTAAAGACACTATTTTAACCAATTCACACCCCCTTCTTGGTTATTGTGTGTGTTCATATTATTTTCAATTGGCATCAAGAACTGGTTCTTGAGTGTTATTCAAGATCACTATCTTTTTTAAAGAAAATGAATACCACACAGATTACCTTCAAAGAGGGTGTCTCCCTTATTCATCCTCCAATGTTTGAAGGGGAGCTTTTCAGCTTTTGGAAAAACAAAATGCAGATATTCATTCAATCAAATGACCTTGATGCATGGAATGCAATAGAAAAATGTTATTTGGTTCCCATGAAAATTGTTGGTAATAATATGATTCCCAAAGAATGAGATGAGATAACTGGTGCAGAAAAAAGAGTTGTTCAATATGATTTTAAAGCTAAGAACATGATTACTTCTACATTTTCTTCTGATGAATTCTTTAGAACTGCTAAGCGTAAAAGTGAAAAGGAGATGTGGGAGATGTTAGAAGTCACTCATGAAGGAACTGATGAAGTCAGAAGATCAAGGAAGTGTAACGCCCCAGCTACAACCAAGGTCATTACCCAGCCTTAATTACTATCAATAACAGAAATCATCAGAGTTAAGCAGTTCGGAAGCATAAGAAAGAGAATGACATCATCAAATGTCACTATCATAGTCTTTATACATCAAAATATGGTGAATATACATAACATCTGTGTCTTATACAAAACTGTACATATACATCACCCCTCAGGTAGAAAACAAAACCAAAGGCAGATACAAAATATTAGAGCCACATGCTCTTATCATCTAGCCTAAGGTGTGCAAATCAAAGCTATCCCTGCATAGGCTTCTTGCTTTGGGATCTATCTGCTCCTCCTGAGGAATCACCTGCAAAACATAAGCCCCACATACGGGGTGAGATATAAATCTCAGTAAACTCAAGGCCCTTGAAGTTATTTCCTTCCCCTGGTTCACTTCAAACATATACATGAAATAATATATCCAACCCATCACACATGGATTCAAACATCAGCACATCAATCTCACAATCATCAAGGAATCAAGGTCTCAAATCACATTCACCTGTCAACACTCAGGTGATCCAATCACGGCCACAACCGTTCATAACATAAACAACTACCCGTAGAGGCTACATCTAGGCATATAGGAACATCTCCAAGGAGGAGGCTACATCTATATCCTAGGAACATCTCATGGCAAGTCTCCATCACTATCCAGCAGAGGCTACATCTAGATATGTAGGAACATCTCCAAGTAGGAGGCTACATCTACATACTAGGAACATCTCTTGCCAGGATCCCATCAATCTATATGAGGCTACATCTGTATATATAGGAACATCTCCAAGCAGGAGGCTACATCTATATAACAGGAACATCTCATATTCTATCTCCACACA
>PYAF01005852.1:275990-323122 GCA_007407185.1 Glycine tomentella | reverse complement strand
ACCTTGAAGCAGATGATCACAGAGATACATCAATTGACGTGGGGTATGTGCTCTGTGTAATTGAAAGAGAGGGAGTTAGAATGTGTGTCTTTGTGTACCTTTCTCCATGGAAGACGTCCTTATTTATAGCTTTGAGAATACTGACCTGAGTTAGTTGAGTAGTGAGCCTCATCCATTATCTGTATATGGAGATTAACTGATAGTGGGTTTAGTGGCTATAGTGTTGTTATCTCCACTACCTTCGCTTATCTGAATAACTGATAAGTGGCAGTTATAATATTTGTCATATCTTCTTATCCTTTGATGGTTAAGATATTAGGTATTTGAATTAATAAGATAAATGAGCCTTTTATTTTGGGCCAAGGGAAATTACCATAACAGTAACTATTACAAAGAGGTTCTTTAAAGCTTTTCTAGAGTAGGGTTCTCTAGAGGAAAGAATAGAAAAGAGTTCTCTATGTCTTGATCATTAGAAGTCTAATAGGATTTTAGATTTCAGTTCTTTATCTAAGGCTGATAAAGAGTGATCTTTTGTAAACTTGTAAAGAACAGATTTTGTTAATAGTATAACTGTAGCCAAGGTTTGGTTGGAAGAAAATGAATGCAGTGTCTCTGGTTGAGAGGTGGACAGTATAGCTCTTTGTGTTGATTACTTTCTTTAATCTCTTTTTATCATCTTAATCTATGATTTTTGGTGAATTCTTTATTACTCAACAAGTTAAGTTTTTGTAATTGTTTTTTTGGACTGAGTGATTTGATTGGTTAAAGCATTCTTGGTTAATTGTGATAAAGATCCAAAATTCGTTGCTTGTTTTAAAGAAATTTTAAAGATTTTGTTTTAACAAATTCACTTCTTCTTGGTTATTGTGTGTGTTCACATTGTTTTCAATTATTATTAGATTAATTGTTACTTTTTAAAGTTATTTATGTATAAGAATTATTATTTATACGTGTACATTCTAGTTTTTATGTTACTATTTATTTTCTCATTCTTTTTTGTAGTAATTTTTTTCTCACGCTGAGTGAATTCATAAGGCAAAAATATTTAATAGTAATAATTAAAATTGTTTTATATTTATGATACTTTATGAGTATTTATTATACTTTCAAGTCTAAATTTATAAGAATAAAAAAAATCAAATTGTCTTATAGTTCACCATTATTTTTTTATCTTATTTGGATATTTGGTTAAAAATTTAATATATATGAAAATGTTGAAGTTTAATATGATTAGGTCAATTTATTTGATTAGTTTCAGTGAACAACTAATACAAAAATAAAATACTCAAATGGTAGCATATAGAGAATTAAGTAGTTGATCTTAAAATATAATTAAAATTTGAACATTTTTTAGAAAAATATAAAGTTCAAAATAGGACCTTTGCACACCTTGAGGGAATGAAGATTGAAACGACGTATACTTATTCTAAAGACTCAAATCATATATGCAAACAACAAAAAAGAAGTCATTTTTCTTTTAAAAATAATATTATACTCATTTTCAACCTATGTTATTATAGAAATAAAATAAAATTCTCAAATTGTAGCATATGAGGACTGAGGAGGCAATTGATATTGAAAAAACCATGTTCGTAGAATTTATGAGAGAAATAACATGGATATCGTGTCTCGATCGATCTCCAATATCACCCTAAACACGATTTAGGCTTCAACAATCCTAGTAAATTTCATAATGCAAATTATAGCATAATTGATAAGGGAGAACTTTGAAGACTCACATGATGATTGGAAATAAAAAATTATTTTTTATTAAAAAAAATCATTGTATGTTATGTTATCATAGAAGAAAACAATAATAATTTATAGGAAAATAGGAGAAAAGTAGTATTTAAGAACAACATAATGTAGAAACAATGTTTACCATACAGAAGAATATCGCTTTTGCTCACCTAAAATTGACTGAAAACTTCAAATGTGCTCCAATTGTATAAAGATAGAAAGGTAGTAGAAAGAAATATCCAACAATTCCGCATCTTATAAAACCTGTCCAATGACTCTTCAAATGGATTTTAAATGGAACAGTCGTCATAAAAAAAAAATTATTGTGAACATTATAAAATTTTTACTTATTCCATAGCAATTTTTGGAAGTATCAACTTTTTAACTCGAAGTAATCATTATTTTTTTTTAATCTTGATCACTAATGAGAGTACTCATTGTTCCCATATCATTATTGGAAGTAGGCATTATTAGTATGTGTGAAAGAAACTAATAGAAACAGTTTACAGAATGCAAGAAAAAACAAAATTTTATGATTAACATTTTCTTCATATTATATTTTTAATGTTCATGTGGCCCTAAAATTATAAACGTGTGGCATAAAAAAATGTTACTGAAAGTAATTACCATGAAGTCACTAAATAGAAAATAGCGGAGTAAACATTCAGTTTTTTTTCTTTTTCATATTAAATTGGTTTTATATCATTTAATGGGAGAAAAACTTAGAAACGTTATGTTAATTTTAAATATTTTTAAAAACTTGGACATGATTTGATGAATTATCCTTTAATTACTATTAATAATAAACAATGATAATATTAAGTAATAACATTTATTTATTATATCATATAAAAAATATTAATTTTTTTTAATATTAATATTTCAGTATAGAAATTAAATAATATTATTATATATGTCTACATATATTTTTATATTTCATTTTTAAAATTAACTATAAAATCAACGGGAATAAAAAAGTCTATTTGTTTTAAAATGTTTAATATATTTTATAAAAATGTGGAAAACAAGACAAAGATTCTTTACAATAACACTAGAGACAAACGGAAAAGGGATGTAGTCTATAACATCCCAAAAATTTAAATATGTTAGTTAAAGATAAAAAGAGCAATTACAAAAAAAAATGATTAAAGGAGAATGATCATATTACTCTTTTCCTTGATATGAGAATTATCTTATTACCCTTGAGATGAAAATTATAAAAATGCCTCTGAAGTAAGTGACAAATTACCAAAATGCCCTTGGATATTTTGATTAGATATTTTGAAGTGGAAATTACAATAATACCCCTAGAGTGAGTGACAAACTACCAAGACACCCTTAGATATTTTGTGAAAATTTGATGAAATTATAAAGTACCCTAGGATGACAAAATTTCCAAAATACTTTTGTGACAGAAAACCCTAGAATAGAATTTTTATGAATTTTATAAGGTAATAACTTTGAAACTTTATTCAGAAGAATTCAAGCATCAGAAAAATATGAAAAAATGATAAGTAGGATCTGAGGAATTTTCTCTTAATTATAGGATGAATAGACTTATTTAATAAATTGGTTTAGTAATTTTGATGGTCAAAAGTAGTATGGATCAATCAAAATTAAGATAAGAACAATCTTGTATGTAAAGTCTATATGACACTCTATATAGACTGCTTGTGGACAATTTATACTGTAATTGAAGTCGATTTTTGGAAAACTTTAGAATTCTATTATTCAATATTATCTTTGGGTAGAAGAATTCAAATCAAACTTGAATTCATACTAGAAAATGCCATGTGTGAAGCCATAAGGGAATTGGATTCTTCTTCATCATCAAAAATGACATGTGTACATAAAGTAACATGAAATGAAGCAAGATTTCTCTCCCTTCCTCTAGTATTCACATGAAAGATGGAGAACCATGGAGAAGCTTCATGATTTGCCAAGTGGAGGAACACTTGGAAGAAAGAAGGAAGAAGCTTCAAGATCATGACAAGTGGTGAGACACTTGTAAAGGTCATGACAAGTGTAGGGACACCTGTAATGGAAGCATCATGACTTAGGAGATTTTTGTAAATATTATATTATTTTCCAACTACTATATAAAGGGGAGAAGGGAGGCCTTAAGTGGAAGTCATTCTCAAGACTTCATCCTACGACACCTTCACGTGAATCTCTCTCATCTCTTTCATTTCATTTTCATTCTTTCCTTTCCAAAGCATCAAATATTAGACCAGCCTTTCATTCTTTCAAGACCTTAAGGTGCAGCCAAATAGTTGGAGGAATTGGAAGCAAACTCGTTTGAGGTAGGTGAAAGTTAGTTTCATTTATCATTTGATTCTTGAGATAATTCGTATGGCTGTAAGTTGAATTTTGGACTGTTTTGAAATTTCCATATCTCCCTCTATACTTAACCAAACGCGATGTTTGACCACTCATTTTAAATCTTAGTGTGTCCTCAATGTTTTCCTAAAATATGGGAGCAAACTAAGTAGTTAATCATGCCCAGAAATTATTTTAGCTCAAGCTGTCCGAAACTGTTCACACCCAAACAGCTTCTACCATTTGTTTTGAAAAATTCATTTCTCTCTCATTTCTTATTCAAATTAGGTGTATGATATATAAGAATTAAAGATATAAATGTCAACTATAACATATAAAAATTTCAGCTAAAACTAGATTTTTTACTGATTGAAATCGTGAAAACTCTAGGAGATGTTAGTGTGGAATTTTGAGACTATTGGTAGATTTGAAGTTCTATTTGTAAAATATTATATCTAGATTTTTATAACTCCAAGTGAGGCATGTGATACCTTTTTAGAAATCTTAGGAAGTCTATTTTAACATACTAAAAGATGGGAATTTAATGACTGTTAGATGAGTATAGACTATAGGAGGAACCAAATCATATGTAGTAAGAAATCTTGTTGTTATGATGTTCTTTATTTTGATTTTCTTTGTGATGATGAAATCTTGATGTTTTGTGGCATAATTGTATGACATGAGTTATGTAACTTTGCATGTCATTGAGCATGTCATGTGCATTAAGGAAGATAAAAAGATAAGACCTGAAGGGTGATACGGTTAAGCCGAGCACGACCCTGATGGTGCCCAAAGGGTGATACGGTTAAGCCGAGTACGACCCTGAGGGAAAGACTAAAGAAAGATAATACCTGAAGGGTGATACAGTTAAGCTGAGCACGACCCTGATGGTACCCAACGGGTGATACGGTTAAGCCGAGCACGACCCTGCGGGAGCAACCTAAGTCTAGTAATGAACTCATTGTCTAATTTAGGGTATTAAAGAGGAAAAATAACATAGGTAAGCTATGCATTGACATGATTGAAAATGATGCTTGCATTAATGATGAAGTATGAGCTTATTTTTAAGTGTTTGTGAATAAAATGAATCTACTTTGGGTTATATGTTTATGAAATTAAAAATCAACTATAATTGTTCACATGTTTTTCTTAATAAACCGAAGTAGCTGGAATGATGACGATGACACTATATGATAAGCAAATTTTCACCTACTGGGAATTCTTTGGAATTCTCACTGTTTTAGTATATTCCCGTGTCATTCCAGACAGGTAAATCGAAAGGCGGAGTTATAGAGTGAGGACAAGTTGGAAGAGTTCTTTTAATGTTGTGGACTTGTAGTATTTTGTTATATGTTTTGTAATATATGTACATTACTATTATTGTAGGGAATATTATTTACAAGTTATTACTAAGTTGTAATTTATTAAAGAGACCAAAAAATCTCTACAGGCTCAATATAAGCGTAATTTTCTAATATTGAGATAAGTTTTTCTTAATCAATTTTGGTTAAAAATTTTACGTTAGAAAAATTAACATTTTCTAGTTACGTATTATTATCTAGGCATAATATAGTAAATAGAAGGATGTTACATAGTCAGCTTGTAAGCGCATACATTAAATTTCCGTTGAATAAAATCAATGGATTTGCATTGAATAAAGTAAAATAAATGATTGTTGTAAAAATAATTTAAAAAAATCTAATGGTTAAATAATGCTTATATATTTTTTGACAAAAAATTCTACAACAATCAAATCAACAGCCGTTCGGAAATTAAAATTTTGATCCCATGGTGATAAATAATATTAAGTAATAGCATTTTATTTGTTATATAATTTTTAAAAATTTAATATTTCAGTATAGAAATTAAATAAAAATTATTGTATCTGTCTATATATAATTGTATAATCCATATTTAAAATTGATTATAAAATCAACGGGAGGGAAAATAAAAGCAACAGGAGTAAATAATTTCAGTATAGAAATTAAATAAAAATTATTGTATCTGTCTATATATAATTGTATAATCCATATTTAAAATTGATTATAAAATCAACGGGAGGGAAAATAAAAGCAACAGGAGTAAAAAATTTATTTGTTCTAAAATGTTTAATACTTTTTTTTATAAAAAAAAATCCGTTGAATAAAATAATTTTTTACAAAAAAGGTTACAATAGCCAAATCAATAACTGCTATGA
Source organism: Glycine tomentella (assembly GCA_007407185.1). Lineage (NCBI taxonomy): Eukaryota > Viridiplantae > Streptophyta > Magnoliopsida > Fabales > Fabaceae > Glycine > Glycine tomentella. The sequence continues at coordinate 316,866 of PYAF01005852.1, read as the reverse complement.
AATTATAAATTTCGATCCAACATTTGATAAAGTATCAAGTTTCCTTTCATAAAATATGAAATTAACGGTTATTTTTAAATTAGAATTTTGTTATGCTGAAAAAAATTTAAGCTTTTCTTTACACATAGTATATAAATATAAAACATGTGCTATGTAACTTTTAAGGTACTTAGAATAAATTACAGTAATCCTCTTGAGGTTTGGTGTTATTACTCTTGATATCCATGTATTTTTTTACATTACTTTTTACCCTTGACTTTTAACCCTTGAGTTAACAGTGTTTAACCTCTATTACTTAATTTAATAAAAGAACAAATAAATAAATTATAACAATTTGATAAATTAATTTGTCCCTCCCCCTTACTTAGGTTAGAGTAGGGTTTTGCACACACTCAGTTCTATCACACACTCTCAAAAAGAGATAGTGACGAGCAATAAGAACGAGGTGAAGGCGGTGAGGGTCATCGTTGGTGGAACTAATGACGAATTTGGGGTCGAGCATGTAGGATAAAGTTGTGTACATGGTGAAAGTGGTGGTGTTAGTGGCGGAGACCACGGTGTGGAGTTAGCGGAGAAAGGGGAATTCCACTGTTTAGTGACATCTGAGTGCTCCATGCATGCTGACGGCAACAAGCGCATGAAGTAGTCACCAGCGTGCATGGCAACGAAAACAAAAGAAACCCAAAAGTCCAATGATGGCTCTCTCGGGGAAGCCTTCCTTTTGCCTCTATCTTCACCACCTCTACCTCAAACTCGTCAATGGACACAGCCTTCGACTAGGACTACCTCTATAGCAACCTCTAGTCACTACAAAGACAACTCTTCGCAGTCATCAAGCAACAAACCATTTTTTTTGCGTTTGGGGATTTCATTCAGAATGTGTTTGATAGAGAATTTTAAATGAGGAAAGTAATTTATCATAGAATTTAAAATTCGATCTTTAATCTAAAATTCATTGTTTGGATAAACATACATGAAGAATTTAAATTTTTGGAATTTTAAAACAAAATTTTAAAGAACTAACAATGTGAAATTTTAATTTCCTTCTAAAACGTGAGAAATTGAAATCATCTTCTTCTATAGACGCTTGCACCGCACCACACCACTCTTTGCTCCGTTATCGTTCCATTCTGCAACTCACATGTAAGGCAGCCCAAGTTTTCGTGGCAGAGGATTCGTCAGCATCTGGAAACAATTGAAGAAATTTAATTTCTTTATCCAAACACAAAATTATGAAAATGAAAGAATTTCAATTGAAGCATTTGAAATTCTTTGAATTTTAAATTTTTTAGAATTTTAAATTGCCTCATCCAAACAAACTATTACGATTCGAAAACGCTGCAACAACAACGTACTCTTTGCTTCAATGGAAATTGGGGGATTTTGCGTTTCTGGTTATTGATGCTTTTTTTTTTCTTCCTTTTGATTCTGGTAGAAATAATAGTTATGTTGCAATTTGAGATTGATATTGATTCAAGACGTAGACTAGCGTGGGAGACATGAATAGGTCTCCCACAGTGACAAAGTATTATTGCCAGTTGGATTTGTTAATTTTATAAATCAATCGTTATGATTTTTTTTTCTTTTCTAATTTTTTTCTTTTCCTTTTCCTTTTTTTTGAATTTCCAAATTTGTCCCTCCACTCTTCACTGACCACTGTCACCAAAAGAAGTACCCTCTATCTCCATCTTCCTTTGACTTTTTCTTTTCTCTGGCTTTATCCTTTCCTGCATACTCTCTCTCTTTCTCACCAAGACATTATAGAAACTTAACACCCTTCCAATTACTATATTATGCCTAGGTCATAATATGTAACTAGAAGATGTTAACTTTTCTAACGTAATTTTTTTTTAACCAAAATCGATTGAGACAAACTTATCTCAATATTAGAAATTTAACTGTTATGAAAATTATGCTTATATAGAGCCTGTTGAGACACGTTGGTCTCCTTAATAATTTACAAACTTATTAATAACTTGTAAATAATATTTCCTACAATAATATTAATGTCCATATACTACAAAGCATATAACAAAATACTACAAGTCTGCAACATTAAAAGAAATCTTCCAACTTGTCCTCACTTTGTAGCTGCTTCTTTCGATTTACCTGTCTGAAATGACACGGGAACATACTAAAATAGTGAGAATTCAAAAAAAATTCCAGTAGGTGAAAAATGACTTATCAAATAGTGTCATCGTCATCATTCTTGCTGTAACACCCCGTGTGCACCCGGTGTATTAACATTATGATTATTATCAGATTAGCGCTTAATCACTTTAATAAAAAAAAACTTTGCGGAAGCATAAACAAAACCATATTTCTTGATTACATTATGTATGGAACTCATAAAATATCTCATCACAAAGCATAACAAGCCCCTGCTGCTCCAGATCACACAAACATAATCATAGGCAGATATACTCAAATTATCTCAACAGATAAACAGGAGGAAATCTCAATACATAACATAAGCTGGTTATGTACATATACAATATCTGACATTCAAAGTGTCTATACAAAAGAATAAGCATCCACATGCTTCTGATCTCACAAATCCTTCCTCACACGAAGGCATACAAGGTCTATACAAATACAACATAATACATGTGTACACACACACGTCTTCCCTCTACAGGGGTACAAAACATCATCAAAAGCTGAGCCACCAAGCTTTCCTCAAGCTGCCTCACAGCCAAGCATACGCTGTCTCTACTGGGGCCTCCCGCCTGAGACCGCTCCTCTCTGCCAAAAGCGTCACTTGAAACCACATAAGCCCCACACGGGGTGAGATAAACATCTCAGTAAGTTCAAGGTCCTTGGAGGCATCTCCTCCACCCTGGCTCACTCTCCATGACACACGTCATCCAGGTATCACAAACAATCTGGCCTCCCGACCCTCATAATAATACAAGCAAGTCATCTTACTCTATGTACGGCGGATCTCATCAATGCCAACCTCAGTGTGAGACTGGAACTCACACACGTGCCGTCCCATCGGGAGCTACCCCTTACGCATGGACGCACGTATATGGTACCTCCGAGAATAGAAGGAATGTCCCATCTCCTATCTCTTGGTCTTGAGGGATCACCGACCCCTGGGATCTCATCAACCATGAGCAAACCAAACTAGGAGGAAACCCATCTCCTAGGGAGGTCCATATCTATCTAACTGGCCAGAAGATCTAATCACAGGCATCATACATTTTTCAAGCATAGATGCAGCATACATATCATTATGAGGATGCAACAACCACAATGCATGCATCATGAATGCAGCCATCACTCCCTCGGAGTGTGGTGGGGCACAAACAAGCGGGAAACATCCCCAAGGACCAAGAACTTACCTGGCAAAGCCGAGCTCTGTAGTTCTTCCCTTGTTCTGTGGCCCACGCCACTGACACCCTCGGTGTCACGCCCTAAACAAGGCATACAAGCTCATATCAACATCAAGGAATCAAACAAGCACGAGCATATAGCACGGTTCTCAACTGTCTCAACGAAAGGTACCTCATATTTTTCCAAAACCTCTAAGTCCTCTAACTTAAGGTTCATCAAGGCTCATTGCTCATAAGCCATCTCATAGACCCTCAACGGTCTCTCTCATCTCAAACATGGCATTAGAGTTACCTCAGACTCAACACAAGCCAAACACAATGAGCTTAAAGCTCTCAACAGCCCAAAGGCTCAAGGGTTCACATAAGGCTTGAACGGTTCATATCACCCATGAGACACCGTTCATATGGCCTCTCAAGCACATCCATACCATATACTAAGGCTCTTGCATGTCACAACATAGCCAAGCAACTCACCATATCAACTATACATGCATATCATAGAGCCACAACTCAAAGTTCACCAAACTAACATATGAGAGCTAATCCTTCATCCTCACAACATTCTAAACACATGTTTCTAAAGGACCCAAGGCTAATACTAGCTCTATCACAAGTGGGTCACTATTCATCCAAAACCCCAACTCACAAATCAAGCGGTGAATCTCGAGTTTCTTACCTCAATGACAATAAGGAAGGCCCAAGGACGACTCCCCCAAGCACGAGTATCCATGAATCGCCGTCGTTCCTCGTCGAACTCGAGTTCTACGTATTTCCCTTGAGAAAGGGATTCTCAAATGTGGGGTTTCTAAGGGAAGAAGAGGAACGATTCAAGCTCACCAAGTGTTTTCCAACAAAAAGGGTGTTCAAGGAACTTGTTTTGGTGAACTATGGTGAAGGAATGGAGCTTGGAGCTTCAACAATGGAGGAAGGGCACTCACAGGAAGAAGAAGCAACTTTTCCTCTTCAAAATCGCGATTTGCCCTTTTTATAGTGGTCCTGTCAGAGCTACCGCGCCGATCACGCCACTCTAGCGCTAATCGCGCCAGCTTCCAGAAACCATGGCGCTCTTCGCGCCAACAGCGCCAACCTCCAGAAATTATGGCGCCCACCGCGCCACTGTAGCGCCAACAGCACCCGCTGCAAAGAAGATCAGGTCCTCTGGATTATACGGTGCCACCCACGCCAACCTGGCGCCCTAGGAGTCAACCTCCAGAACCTATGGCGCCTCACGCGCCAACCTGGTGCTACTCACGCCACAAACCAGAGAGCACGACGCTGATCACGCCACACTGGCGCTCCCAGCACCACACTTCTGCAGCTGTTTTCTGCAGAAGAATTCTGTAGAAAACCAGTGCCATCCGCACAGATTTCTCACGCCGTCCACGCCAGGACTCAGGGTTATTATACTCGCTACTTCGATTTATTAAGAAAACATGTAAACAATTATAGTTGATTTTAATTTCATAAACATATAAACCAAAGTAGATTCATTTTATTCACAAATACTTAAAAATAATTTCATACTTCATCATTAATGCAAGCATCATTTATAATCATGACAATGCATAGCTTATCTTTATTAATCTTTTCTTTAATACTCTAAACTAGACAATGAGCTCATTACTAGATTTAGGTTCCTCCCGCAGGGTCATGCTTAGCTAAACTATATCACCCTTTGGGGTCCTATAGGATCGTGCTCAGCTTAACTGTATCACCCTTCAAGTATTATCTTCTTTAGTCTTTCCCTTAGGGTAGCGCTCGGCTTAATCGTATCACCCTTTGGACACCATCAGGGTCATGCTCAGCTTAACTGTATCACCCTTCAGGTCTTATCTTTTTATCTTTCTTAATGCATATGACATGCACAATGACATGCAAAGCTACACAACTCATGTCATGCAATTATTCCACAAAACATCAAGATTTCATCATCATACAAAAACACTTTTTAATAACATCATAACAACAAGATTTCTCACCACATATGATTAGCTTCTTCCTATAATCTATATTAATCTAAAAATCATTAAATTCTCATATTTTACTATGTTAAACTAGACTTCCTAAGCTTTCTAACAAGATATCACATTCTTCAATTGGAGTTCTAAAACTCTAGCTATAGCATTTTAATAACAATACTCCAAGGCTGCCAGCAAGCTCAAAATTCTACACTGACATCTCTTAGTTTTTTTGTGACTGCAAGCATTATACAATCTAGATTTAGCTGAATTTTTTATATGTTATAGTTAAAATCTAGATCTTTAATTACATATATCATACAACTTATTTGATTAAGAAATGAGAGAGAAATATTTTTTTTAAAACGGGTGGCAGTGACTATTTTGAATATGCACAGTTTTGGACAACTTGGGTTTAAATAAATTCTGGGCATAATTCACTGCTCAATTTGGTCTCATATTTTAGGACAACCTAGAGGACATCCTAAGATTTAAAATGAGTGGTCAAACACCTAATTTGGTTAGGTACAGAGGGAGATATAAAATTTTAAAAACAGTCAAATATTCAGCTTACATCCATACGAATAATCTCAAGAATCAAATGATAAATGAACCTAACTTTCACCTACCTCAAACAAGTTTGCTTCCAATTCCTCTAAGTATTTGGCTGCACCTCAACGTCTTGAAAGAATGAAAGTCTTGTCTAGAATTTGATGTTTTGGAAAGGTGAAGGAGGTAATAGAAGAGATAGACTACGGTTGGAAGTGAAGAAAGAAGTGAGAAAATGATATCAAGGTACAAGGGAGAATGCAATTGGTTGTGTGCTTTGGAAACTAGCTTATACGTGCAATTTTTGTGGTGCCATAAGCTATTTATATTAAGTGAATTAGTTAGGATTTAACTTGGTTTGTAGTTAGTTTAGTCCTAAGTTAACTAAATAGTCATTACCTAAGGTAAATATCTAAAAGCTTTGTCCTTATTCATTTAATGTCATGTTATCTTCAAATAAAGCAAGATTCCATTTGGGCTTGGCTGGCATATGCACGTGGAATGGAGTCTTCAAGAAGCCAAATCTGATTAGTTATAGACTTGGTTGAAAAATTATCATCTGGTGCACAATTCCCAAGGCATGCACTTTTTTAACACATGAAATTTCACTTGCATATAGCTTAAAATCTCACGTATAAGCTGGCTTGGTCTTATGTTTTTGTTTCTTTTAATTTATATCTAGTATACTTCATGTGTCTTCCAATTCATATACTAGCTACGTATGTGACATATATTTAAAATCTTAAGCCTTTGCCCAAAATCCTACACAACTAGAATTAGTTTCTTTTCTTAAATTAACTAATTATAACTAAATATATTCTAAGCACTTCTAAACTTGTTACTTGAATCCATTAGCTTCTATCATATCCTTCTTGTATCACACTACCATCATAGGTGTTTCTCATGTGATAATTTTCCTCATCATATTATCACATGGTCTGAAAACTATAGCTCATGATAGCTTTAGATATTCATGCAATTTTTTTCATTTCTACTGTAAGTTTTATTTACTTGCATTTATTATATTGGGTAATAAAATTTAGAGACTTATCTTCTGACTTATCTAATCATAAATTTTCGGTAAGTCTAGGTACTCCTAGTTTTCTTGTGATTTTTATCTATTACTAAGGGCAATTTGGTAATTTGTCATTCCAGGGGTATTTCTGTAATTTCTTCAAGTCTCTAGCAAAACATCTAAGGGTATTTTGGTAATTTGTCATGCACTTCAGGAGTATTATTGTAATTTTCACTTCAAAATATCCAAGGGTATTTTGGTAATTTGTCACTTATTCTAGGGGCATTTTTGTAATTTCTATTTCAAGGGTAATATGGTAATTCTTATATTAAGGGAAACAGTAATATGATCATTCTTCTTTAAGCATTTTTGTAATTTCTCTTTTTTATTTCTAACTAACATATTTAAATTTTTGAGATGTTACAGAAAGCAAGCAAAGAGGGTCTGAAAACCCTTGCCCTACATTGTAACCCCTATCATCAGCGATTCATCACTGCCATTTGTGGCCGTATTCCATCCCTCCGACACCCATATTTGCACCACCAAGCCACCTTATCACCGCCATCAAGCCACCACCAAACCGTTTACGGCATAAGGCAATTGAGAACCTCACAAACATGCTTCCATCAATAGGATAAGTTATTGTACTTACCAAAATCTAGAGCTGAGTCACATCAGGGTGGACATGGCCAAAAGGGGCTCCACAATCTCGTACGTCGGACGATGAGTACCATTTGTTAGGAGCACAAGAGGGGAAACCTGCAAAATATAGGACTTTAACGCTCAAGTAAGTATATGAGTTAGGTGAGAATAAGTGATCAAAAGGGTGAGATGGAACCTGATACTTATAGAGTGGAGTAGGAGCTGCAAATCCTTATTTGTCGAGGTTGTTACAGTGGTGTAACAACCCTTGATTAGTTTGTAGATAATAGCTAATAAATAAGTTGTGGCTTATATATAATTGCTAGTAGATAATTTACACTTTGTAAATAATCCATAGCTTATAGATAATTAAGTAACTGCCACTTGATAAGGAAGTTACAACATTATCGTTATTATTCAAATAATGATGTATTAGAGATAACCTGTTCTTCCCAGTAGCCTGACTATTATGGACAAGATGTCATTGCTCCTATGTCAGGGCTGACGTGCGTATTGGAACACCACGTCACTTGTCACGTGTATTTTGTGGACCCTGGACAATATAGCTACCTATAACAATAGCCACAATTTTGAAGAATATTTTTCATTGCTTTTTATGGTCCACCAAGGGTATGATAAACACATGGGTTTTGGATGGAAAATAAAATTTTGAAATGCAAATCTCATAGGTTAAAAAAATATCTAAAATATGTTTTTTGTGACGTTTGATTTAAAGCCAAGTATCTAGATAATATATTATGCATCTAATTAATCTAGTTGGAATTGTATAAATCCATATGTTTAAATTGATGAAGGAACACATGATTTACAAAATTATTATAATTTGGGGAAGGAGCAAGTTCTTGAAAGTTCTAATAGAGATAATGGATTTGCCTTGGAAATTGATTTCCTGCTTATGATCTTTATTCTACAGATGTTGAGTTCGGGAAAACTGGAAGGCACTGTGGTTGTTGAGTTTGATAAAACAACGGTGAGTGTTAAGTAACCAGAAGATGGAGAAATGGATAAATCTGGAAAAAAAGAAGGAAGGAAAGAGAAAAGGATGAAAAAATCTTAACCATTGTTTTTAAAAATTAATAAATCTAATGAAACTTGTGCAATGTAAATGCTAAAAGGATGTGTGTGATAGGGCTACCACATATGTGAAAGCTTGTAATGGAACATCAAGTTATTTTCCTGTCACGGTAGGTGTACATCAAGGTTCGGCTCTTAGTCCTTAACTCTTTTTTCTTACTGATGGATGAACTAACAAAAGATATTCAAGAGGAAGTATCGTAATGTATTCTTTTTGCAAATGATATTGTGCTTACTAATGAGATAAAAAACAATGTTAATAGGAAATTTGAATTGTGGAGAAACACTTCTGAGTGTAAATGATTCACGTTAAGCTGGAGCAAGACTGAATATATGAAATGTGAGTTTTCATTGGTAAGAAGATGTTGATCAAGGCTCTGTGCATCTATTTGGTCAAGAGGTACCCCAGAAAGATGTCTTTAGATACCTATGATCAATTTTGCAAAAATGTGGAGAGATTGATGAGGATGTAAATCATAGAATCAGAGCGGGTGGATGAAATGACAAAGTGCATCTGGGTTGTTGTATGAACGCAAAATTTCTCTTAAGCTAAAAGGAAATTTTTGTAGAACAATTCTAAGACCTGCAATGTTATATGGAGCTAAATGTTGGTCAGCACATAGACAGATGTTAAGGTGGATGTGTGGTTATACGAAGATGGATAAGATAAGAAATGAAGATATTCGACGAAAGGTAGCAGTAGTACCGGTGAGTGAAAATATGAGGGAACATAGATTGAGATGATTTGGGCACGTAATGAGACGACCCCTAGATGCACCTGTAAGAACAAAAGTTTGTTACCAAAAGTTATATACAAAGAGATGTAGAGGTAGACCAAAACTTACCTAGGGAATGATAGTTAAACAAAACTTACCAAAACTTAGCGGGTTGTGTGTCTTAGGACAGAATGGAAAAAAGTTATAAGCTTTGTTATGGTTGTCATATTTGAACTATCATAGTCGTTATAGTTTGGGCCTGGGCCCAATTGTTATTAATGATCGTGCAAGTAACTTATTCATAGAACATGGAGGCTGACTTGGTCCATGCCGAATGTTGAGAACGTGCTGGATGAGGCCGGAAATCCAAGAATCAGTTCCGATGCCCGTTACGAGGTAATCTGCCTATAAATACACGATAATCTTTGGTGAAAGGTACACACTCATTCTAACTCTCTCTCTTTCAATTACACAGAGCATACACCCCACGTCCATTGGTGTATCTCTGTGATCTTCTGCTTCAAGGTATCATTCTCCATTGATATCCTTTGACTTGTAGAGTTAGAGTGATCAAACAGTAAACACGTAGCACTTCCGTGCTATACAGTTGTGTTCTTGAAAACATACAGAACATTGGCGCCGTCTGTGGGGAACGATAAACTTCTAGTCCCACGCTTTCAACAATGGTAAACACAAGAAACAGTCATTCTGTACCACATTCCGAGATACCGAACAGAGAGATTTTCATGCCGGAGAATCAGAACGTGGTGCGGAGAGAAGGAGTCCATGTGACAGAAGCTATTTCTGATGAAGCCTCCTCTCCTGCTCAGACAGAGCAAAGAAGGACTCAACCGGCGTGAAGAATGAGCCAGGAAGGAGAACTCGGAGGACAGCTAGTCAGCAATGTCCTCAATTCGATTCTAAGCCGAATTGAGAACATGGAGAAAAGACAAAATTTACAAAGGCGAGAGGATATTCGTGACATTGCACGCCAGATGGAAGAACGTAATGAGGAGTGGAGGCGTGCTGAAACACAACGAATGGCACAGTTAGAACAGAAACTACAGAAGATGGTAGAGCAAGTACAAGCCTCGAATCGTGTTGAAAAACCATCATCCCCTTCCCATGATTTGAGGGAATATTTGAATCATTTAAGTAATACTGACCACGAAGGAAATCAAAGACGGATTGAAGGACGATCTCGGGAACAACCCCGGGTACAGGAGCTGACGCAGGACGGTGGAGACAGAAATGAGACATTGACCAACCGAATGAACGTTGGTGGAAACCAGCCTAGCCAAATAGAGGCTGAGGCAGTCCAAACACAACGAGTAGACGGAGTAGAAGATCAACGGATCGATCAGAGATTTATGGAACAAGACAAGCTGAGCGAACCGGTTACACGTGGCAGAGAAGGACCTGTTTATCGCCGGAAGTATAGCCGGGGACAACAAAACAACAGCCCGTTTGTAGACGAGATCGTGAGTGCTCGATATCTGGATGACTTCGATGGGTCTTTTCTATCAAAGTATGATGGGACGCAGGATCCCCAGGTACATATTGACGAGTTTGATTTGCAAATGTGTGTCCGGGGTATTGAAGAGCCCATCATATCAAGGATTTTTGTTATGACGCTGACCGAGCCAGCACATACGTGGTTCCACACATTGCCGCCGCGTTCGATTAGGGATTTCAAAGATTTCGGGCAGAAATTCTTGTTGAATTTTGCGACTAGCAAAAAGCAACCAAAGTCGGAGTTTACTTTAGGTAAAATTAGACAGCTAACTGGAAAAACTTTGCAGAGCTATCTGGATAGGTTCAAGGAGGCCACCTTACAGGTGGATGGACTGGAAGAAAGAGTTCACGTATATCTGATATCAGCCGGACTCAACGGATCGTCGAGATTTGCCAAGTCTATCTATAAAGACCCGGTAAAATCTTTGATGGAATTCTGGGCTCGTGCAAAGAAATACTTGGAACTGGAGCAAATGGAGGTTGCCAATAGCTCGGGACGAGGAAAAGAGCGACACGAAAGGAGAAGCCCACCCCCAAGAAATAGGGTGTACCCGGAGAATCGAGCTCGGAATAGCGACATGAAACCTCGACCGGGGAGATACGAGAATAAATATGAGAAGTATACCCCATTGAACGTATCCCGCTCACAGATCTGGAAGGAGGTCGCATTCATCGAGATGAAAAAGGTTGAACGACCCCGACCCGTATTCAACAAAGCAGGTTTGGACAGGTCGCGCTTTTGTGAATTCCACAATGGACCTGGTCATACCACGGACCAATGCTGGGATTTGCGAGATGCAATTGAGAAGTTTATCCGAGAAGGCCGACTGAAGCAGTATGTGATCCGGACACAGGGAAGAAAGAACAAACGAAAGGGGGACGAAAATCAACATGACAAAAGAGATGAGGGAAAGAGACCCCGTGAAGCCCATGAAGATAACGACATATTCCCGGAACCTGAGTTTGAGTGTAATGTGATATCCGGGGCGATGGGCGGAGGAGGCGATACGGCCAATCAGAGGAAAAAATATTTAAAGGAGGTATTGTAGATCAGAACTCAGCCGAAGTTTAAAGTAAAAACGGGGGAAGCTGAACAACCACTCTTGTACTTCACAAGGGAGGATATGGAGGGAGTTATGCCCGGACACGAGGACGGATTAGTCATATCAGCAATGGTAGGCAATTGCCGAGTAAGAAAAATGTTCGTCGACAACGGAAGTTCTGCCGATATAATCATGTGGCAAGCTTTCAAAAAGATGAACCTGGCTGAGGAAGATTTAAAGCCATGCAGGACCATGCTAACCGGATTCAATGGTGGAAATACCGCTGTTAAAGGATCTATCCGTTTACGACTAACTTTGGGAACAAAAGAAGCGTTCAAATCTGAAATAGTGGAATTCGTCGTGGCAGAATGTCCGTCCCAATATAACATGATTTTGGGCAGACCCACTATACATAAGTGGGATATATTGATGTCAACCAAACACCAGAAGTTGAAATTCGTAGGCGGAAACGGAAAGGTGGTGACAATATGCGGAGACCAAAAAAATTCCCGGCAATGCTATTATGATACAGTCCGAGAAAGTGAAAATAAAGGAAGGACAGGACATCGGGAAAACACAGATGACAAGTGCTCCCGAGGACGACAAATAAACATAGTAGAATTGGACATGCGGGAAGCACCAGACCAATGGAGGCTAGAGCCGGCAGAAGAAGTAGAGAAGGTTCAGATAGGAACCGAGGCCAGTCACACCACTAATGTCGGATATACAATGGAACCCGGACAGAGGAATACATTAATTCAGAGCTTGATAAAGAATCGTGACGTCTTTGCATGGAAGGCGTCGGAGATAGTCGAAATAGATCCTGCGGTTTGCTGCCACAAACTATCCATGTACCCGGGATCAAAACCAGTAGAACAAAAGAAGCGGAAGCTGGGCCCTGAGAGAACACAGGCATTACACAATCACATCGATGAGTTGTTACAAGCTGGATTTATACGGGAAATTCAATACACCACTTGGCTTTCAAATGTGGTCATGGTCCACAAACCAAATGGAAAATGGAGGGTCTGTACGTATTATACAGATCTGAACAAGACATGCCCGAAGGATGCATACCCCATACCGAACATAGACCAGTTGGTCGATAATTCTTCTGGGTACAAAATTCTTTCTTTTATGGATGCATTCTCCGGATACAATCAAATCCCGATGCACCCGGAAGACCAAGACAAAACGACGTTTATCGGTGACAAGGCCAATTATTGTTACAACGTCATGCCATTCGGACTAAAAAATGCAGGTGCCACATATCAGAGAATGATGAATAAGGTGTTCGAGCCGCAGCTTGGGCGAAATATAGAAGTCTACATAGACGACATGATAGTCAAGACTGAGGAAGTTGGTCAACACGTCGATGACCTAGAGGAAACATTTAGTCAGTTACGGAAATTTAACATCCAACTAAATCCTTTGAAGTGTACTTTTGGAGTCGGAGCCGGAAAATTCCTGGGTTTTATGCTAACGAATCGAGGAATAGAAGCCAATCCGGACAAGTGTCGCGCCATATTGGATATGCAATTCCCGACTAGCAAGAAAGAAATACAACAGTTGACAGGGAGAATAGCTGCACTAACACGTTTCATGCCGAGGTCGGCGGAGAAGGCCCTTCCTTTCTTCAAAATGCTGAAAAAGCAAGCCGTCATACAATGGAGCCCAGAATGCGATGTGGCGTTCGCAGATATGAAGCGATCTTTGGCATCTCCCCCGGTCTTGTCAAGACCAAAAGAAGGGGAAATATTGGTTATGTATTTATCGGTGGGCGAGGAAGCCATCAGTGCAGTACTGATAAGAGAGATCAAGGAAGAACAGAAGCCCGTTTACTTTGTCAGCCGGGCTCTGCGTGATTCCGAGCTGCGATACCAGAAACTGGAGAAATTAGTATACGCGTTAATTGTAGCCGCCAAGAAATTGCGCCCGTACTTTCAGAGCCATACCATTGTAGTCCGCACGGACCAGCCTATTCGACAAGTACTCCACAAGCCAGACTTGGCCGAAAGAATGACAAATTGGGCAGTCCAGTTATCCGAGTTCGACTTAAAATTCGAAGCCCGCCGTGCTATTAAATCACAAGCGCTAGCGGATTTTGTACGAGAACTCACCCCAATTACTTCGGAAACGGAACATTGGTGGACACTATATGTAGACGGATCATCCAATACAAAGGGAAGCGGCGCCGGGGTGATAATAGAGAATCCAGATGGAGTAGCAACAGAGTTCTCACTACAGTTGAGTTTTCGGACGTCGAACAACCAGGCCGAGTACGAGGCACTGATAGCCGGGATGAAGCAAGCAAAAGAATAAGAAGCTGGCAAGGTAAAAGTATACACAGACTCTCAATTGGTCGCAGCTCAGATAGAAGGTCGTTATCAGGTGAAAGGACCATTATTGGCCAAATACCTGGGAAGAGTAAAAGAACTTATGGCAGAATTCGCCGAGGTAACGATCAGTCACATTCCTAGGGAAGATAATGTCAGGGCTGATATTTTGTCAAAATTAGCGAGTACAAAAAGCCCGGGAAATAATCGGACTGTAGTCCAGCAGCAGGTATTGCAGCCCTCCTGTGTTATGATGATCACATCCGACAAAGACTGGAGACGTCCGATAATCGATTATCTAGAAAAAGGAATGTTGCCCGACGACACACTGGAAGCTCGGAGATTAACAAGGGCGGCAGCATTGTTCACAATCATTGACGACAAATTATACAGAAAGGGTTTGCACAGCCCCCTATTGGTTTGTGTCGCTCCAGACAGAATCGAGTATGTGCTATCCGAAATACATGAAGGAATTAACGGACGCACTTGGGGGCGAGGTCATTGGCAAGAAAAGCACTCCGAGCCGGGTATTATTGGCCGACGATGGCAGCTGATGCAATCGACCACGTAAAGAAATGCGAGAATTGCCAGATGCATGCATCGCGACTTTTGTCACCTCCGGAAGAGTTACAGTCTATTTCAGCACCATGGCCATTTTTTAAATGGGGCATGGATTTATTAGGACCCTTTAAATCGGCAGAAGGACAGAAGAAGTGGTTGGTGGTCGCCGTGGATTACTTCACCAAGTGGATAGAAGTGGAACCACTGGCCACCATCACATCTGCCCGAGTACAACAATTTTTTGAAAGAAATATCATTGCGAGGTTCGGGATTCCCAGAGAAGTTGTCACCGACAACGGCACACAATTCACGGACAAAGGGTTCCGAAAAATGATGACCAACTTCCAGATCCGACACAGGTTCGCGTCGGTCGAACACCCCCAGTCCAATGGACAAGCGGAGGCCGCAAATAAAACAATCTTGAAAGCCCTACGAAAACGTATGCACGACGCCGGACCAAGTTGGGTGGAATAGTTATATCATGCTCTATGGGGAATCCGAACTACGGTTCAATCATCAACAGGAGAAACTCCATTCAGGATGACTTATGGAAGCGAAGCCATGATTTCAGTTGAGGTCGGACTACAATCATGGCGAAGGAGTCAAGTGCTACGGGATGGAGAGGAAACGAATAATGAGACACTGGCGCTGGAATCAGCACTCATTCAAGAGGCTCGAGTAATCAGCAATCAGTGACCCCCTTCTTCCATACATTATCCGAGCGAACCCGCGCCTCAAGGTGATCGGAGTCAGCAGCGGGGGTAGTACGTGGGCGAACATCCGCCACAGTAAGATCCACGGTTTCGATCACCGAAACCGGGGTCAAGGTTGTCAAGGGTGGAGACAGTGGAGCAGTCGGAGCATTTGACGCCGTCTTCTGAGCACCTTCGTCAAAAAATGCCCTATAAGGAGGCGCACCACGTTTTTTGGACGGAGCACCGAGTTTGTCAGTTGCCGGCCTCTTGCCTTTGCCCTTGACTTCAGTTGGTTTGGGAATGTGGGCGACGTCGGTTTTGGCCTTAGGAGGAGCTGGTCGTGACCCCATTCCGGCTACAATCAAGAAACATCACAATTAATACAAATACAATTATAAACTACGGGATAATATAGTCACCGAAGCAGACCGTTTCGACGACCACCGCCAATATAGTTGGAAGTTTTAGGCTGACCATGAGTGTTTATAAACTCAGAAATCACGAAGACAGAAGAGGCATCCGAGTCGAAAAGATCCTCTTCGACAAACCGGTAATTGGAATGATCCTGTTTGTAATGATCATCCGACCAATACAAGGGAAAAACCCATTCTACATCAGATGACTCAGGACCGGACAAGAAGAAGGGTTGTCGATGAGGTTCCGCGGCAACCTTAAAATATTTGTCTTTGAAGCCCCGGAAGGAGTCCGAAAAGGGATCGAAGAGTTTTCGTTTACTCTGACTACGAAAGGAAATCCACCCCTTCCGGTCAGAAGGCTCTTTACCCATTCTAGGGGTATGTGGAGAGTAATAGTAAAAGAAGAGAGGAACTGTGCAGGGGATTCCTAAATCTGTACAAAATAATTCAAAAGTACGAATAAATCCCCAGCTATTTGGATGGAGTTGGGAAGGAGCTACCCGGAGATGATTTAAAACTTCAATTTCAAAAGAGGAAAAAGGAAAGGTAATACCTATTTGGGTTATGACATCTTGAAAAAAGAAGAAAAAGTTGTGGTTGTTACCCTCCCGTTCAGCACAAATGGGCTCACCGGGCAGGGGAGCTTGAAGGGCGAACCCATCTTGTTTCCCTACTGGAATCGACACTATGCTGGGAAGGTCAGGACAGAAGAAGTTCGAAGGACTTCATAAGTGACCCAAGGGAACTTAGACACTAATGCTGGGGGCACATCTGAATAGGACTCTACAGAGGCAGATTCGTCCACAGTTTCCGAGGTAACACCCATTATACCTACGAAAATGAAGTGGGGAAATAAAAGTTAGTAAACGTACCTGGAGGTAACGCATTAAATTCATAAGAAACTGAGGCCGAAACCCCGTCGACGACAGAGCGAGTATGCGATCCCGGTTGCAAATTCTTGAAAGCAGGACGCAAAATAGGGTTATGACGACATGACCTCAAAATTGAATCGGCAATGTCGTCGGAACCAATTTGAACATAATGAATGGCCTCGGATACACAATCAATATAGGCATAATACTTAACCTCCATTACTTCAACCGAGGACGAAGATGATTCCTCATCAGAAGATGGAGAAAGGCCAACTGGAGGGTTAAGGTGATGGCAAGGGAGTTCTAAAGAAAGACCTTGCGGACTACTAGAATCAACTTTGGGCCCAAGAACCGAGGAGTCCAGAGAAGGTAGAGTTCTAGAAAAGGTTGGGCCTAGGGTTGGGCCTAAGGTTGGCCTAGGGTTTACAGGAACCGGAAGGGGCGGGGGAAATAAAGGGACTGAACCGCCAGGACCGGCGATGACCTTTTGTTTTCCGGAGGAGGAAGAACCTCCGGTATGAGGGCGAAGGGGGTCACTTTCGTTTTCCCCCGCCGGAAGTGGAAGGCCGAATAATAACCAGGCGGCCCTAGGGCCAAATTTGTTCCTTATCTCTGCTTCCTCTTCGGGGGTCATTGTCTTGACAAGTTAAGGAAAACAAAGAGAGAATCGAAGAAGAAGAGAATGATATGATTGCAAAGCGCCAAGAAGAACCCAGAAAGCAAGAAAATATAGAAAGAAAATATGATGCAACCCTAAAATCCTGATATCGACAGAATCACAGTAATGCAAAAACAAAAAATGATACAGAGAGAAAAAGGAAGAAGGTACCTGTGATAATAAGGAATTGAAGGTTGAAGGGAAGATGAACGAAAGGGGAACTTGCAGGAAATGCGAGAGAATGCTCAAGAGGATACTGTGAGAGAAGAGAGAAAATAGCAGTAGAGAATAGGCAGAAGTGACAAGCACGAGAGAAAGTAGGCAGAATTGCGTGTTTTTGGAAGTAAAATTTGAAATGTAATGATAACTTGCAGTAACCACCATAAGGAAGGAAACGGCTCAATCTCCACAACGAAATGACACATGGGCATCATGGTAAAAGCACGTCCAATTCTGAGGACAAGAAAGTAAAATCGCGTCAATGGTAATCATTACTAGGCTAATAAAGCGACAGATTTTTTAAGGGCATTTATTGCCATCGAAGACAGGAATAGTAACTAATGTTAATCAGGAAGGTCAATAGACTTTTCGGACACGTCATTGACAACCTGGATACATTACCTACTCAGGATAAATCCGAACATACCTATTTGGATAAGTTCAATTGAGTACGTTTCTACTCAGTAAAATCAGGATACAAGTATCCACAAAAGTCTAGCCGAAAATGCTTTTCTATCCGGATAACCACACGATCCCGAATGTTGTCGGAACAAAGCATGATTACGGCAGTATGTCCCTAAAGCGTTCGAAGAATTGTATCCAGATAAATGTAGTCGAAAAAGTTATCCGGAGTGTTGAGGACAGGAAATGGTATCCAAATAGTTTAGTCGGATTTATTGTTATCCAGAAGGTTGCAAAATCACTTGATGCATCCCGGCTACCAAGTATACTTGATAATCGGGCTGGGGGGCAACTGTTATGGTTGTCGTATTTGAACTATCATAGTCGTTATAGTTTGGGCCTGGGTCCAATTGTTATTAATGATCGTGCAAGTAACTTATTCATAGAACATGGAGGCTGACTTGGCCCATGCCGAACGTTGAGAACGTGCTGGATGAGGCCGGAAATCCAGGAATCAGTTCCGATGCCCGTTACGAGGTAATCTGCCTATAAATACACGATAATCTTTGGTGAAAGGTACACACTCATTCTAACTCTCTCTCCTTCAATTACACAGAGCACACACCCCACATCCATTGGTGTATCTCTGTGATCTTCTGCTTCAAGGTATCATTCTCCATTGATATCCTTTGACTTGCAGAGTTAGAGTGATCAAACAGTAAACACGTAGCACTTCCGTGCTATACAGTTGTGTTCTGGAAAACATACAGAACAAGCTTAATGGAGGATTAAATCCGTTATTATCTCTATATTCCAGATAATCCATTTTTAGTCCTTTTTCTCTTCATCTTCCCTCTCCTTTTTTTCGCATTCTTTTCTTTTCTTTTATCTTATTTTTTTTCTTTTATCTTATTTTTCTTTTTTTCAACCTCATCGTATCTACAATTGGATTCATTTATCACCAACCTCAATTAACTTGGATTAAAGATGTTGTTGATGTTGATCCCTTTTAATCATTTCCTTCTGTGGCCGAATGCAATTTTCTTTTTCCTCTTTTTCTTTTTCTATGACCAAAATAAAAATGTCACACATTGAATTAGATTAAGGATTCTTAATATAGTTGGTTGGTTTAAGTTAGGTATTCGAGTGAAAGAAAAATGAGTAGATAAATAAGATGGATATTGACTACTTCTTGCTTGAATTAGGCGGAAGACGTGTGGGTTGTATGTATAGGAAGAAGAAAATGAAAACTCTCTCTCTCTTTCATTGGATAGAAGGCATTGTGGCACGCCTACATGTTCATTTTCTTTCACAAAGGAGAAAAGGGATTTAAAAGGATTTGTTTTTTCTACTTTTTACTGAATCAAGCTGGTAAGCTTAATTTGGGAGAATGAAATGAATTATTGGGTTGAATTAATACATATGGGATCATCTATGAGAAAAATTAGGACCAAGAACATATAAGTTGTTATCATGATGTATATATACGTGAGATACATGGTTACTTGGGTTGCTTAATGTGAAATACATACAAAAACTTTCACACATATTTCTAATTTAAATAAATCTAATAAATTTTCCAAACTAATTATTTGTAGATCCTTTTTAGTTATTTTAAATTAATTTAAAAATATGTAATGCTGGAACGAGTTGCAAACACAAATATTAAGACTATATATAGACCAAAATAGAAGCTAACAAAATCAAATACTAATTTATTTATTTTGCAAACAAATTAAATTGAGAAATAGAGGATGCCATGCTAATTTTTAACACTACTAATTTTTCTTAAATCTTACATGCCAATTTTAATGCATTCAATTTAATTTTTATAATATTAAACAAATCAAGGTTTTTTCGTATTCTTATTTAAGTACAATATAATTTTGAAACGAACTGTAAACCCTTAAAATAGTAACCATCAATAAAATATTATTTACCATCAAGGTTTTTACTATGACCTTTTTTTATGCAACTGATTCTTATGAGAAAAGTTTTACATCTTTGAAACAATAAAAAAAAAAAAAGGTTCAAAATCATGCAACAAAATCAAAATGATAACTGTTTTGTTAAAAACAACATTACTCAAATTTGAAAATTAAAGGATCATAATAAATCTTCTAATAGATAAAAGACCAAAACAAAATTTAATAAAATAGGGGACGGAAAAATTTATTTTTATAATGAAGATCAATATCAACATTAATATCAACATCAACTTTGAACCGAATGATAAATAAGAAATAAGACAAAGAAAGAGAAAGAGAGAAGAAAAAAGTAGAAATAAGACAAAAGAGAGAAAAAAAACTAAAATAAAAGAGAGGTGAAAGGAAGAAGGGAGAAAAGAAGAAGAAAATAATTAAAATAAGGGAATGACTGAACATAGAACTACTAATGAGTTTAATCCTCCGCCAAGCTTATAGTTTTTCTCCACTTTGTCCTAAGACATACCATCCGCCAATTTATATCCCACTCCATTAGGTCTTGTTTAACTACCTTTTTTCCAGGTAAATTTTGGTCGACCTCTACCTCTTTTTGTGTAGAGCTCTTGGTAACAAACTCTTGTTCTTACGGGAACATCCAGTTGTCGTCTCATATCGTGTTCAAACCACCTCAATCTATGCTCCTTCATCTTTTCACATATCGGTACCACTGATATTTTTTGTCGAATATCTTCATTTCTTATCTTATCCATCTTCGTATATCTATACATCCACCTTAACATCCTCATTTCTGCTACACCTATTTTATGCTCATGTTGCCTATGTGCTGACCAACATTCTACTTCATATAACATTGTTGGTCTTATAGTTGTTCTATAGAATTTTCCTTTTAGCTTAAGGGCAATTTTACGGTCACACAAAAATCCCGATGCACTCCGCCATTTCATCCACCCTGCTCTAATTCTATGATTACATCCTCATCAATCTCACCACCTTTTTGCAACATTGATCCTAGGTATCTAAAACATCCTTCTTGCGTACCTCTTGACCAAGTAGATTCACTGTGTCTTGATCACCATCTCTTACCCGTAAAAACTCACACTTCATATACTCCATTTTGTCTTTACTTATCATGAATCCTTTAGACTCTAAAGTGTTTTTCCACAATTCCAATTTCAGATTAACAACATCTTTGGTCTCATCAACAAGCAAAATATCATTTGCAAAAAGTATATACCACGACACTTCCTTTTAAATATTTTTCGTTAGTTCATCCATCACTAAGGCTTTGTTTGGGAGTTAGGAAGAGAAGGAAATGAAAGAGATTCAAGGGGAAGGGAGGGGAAGGAAAGGGAGGAAAATGAGGGAAGTTCCTTCCTTCTT
This sequence comes from Glycine tomentella, assembly GCA_007407185.1. Lineage (NCBI taxonomy): Eukaryota > Viridiplantae > Streptophyta > Magnoliopsida > Fabales > Fabaceae > Glycine > Glycine tomentella. The sequence goes on along the minus strand of PYAF01005852.1, from coordinate 295,510 downwards.
GTTTGGGAGTTAAAAATATATTAAGAGAGGAAAATAGAGAGTTAATAAGATACTTTTATAATTTTGCCCATAAAAATTGTGATTCAATGCTTTGTATTTTGGTGTTTTATTAACACTGGCTGGGGTAAGATAGTAATTTTATTAACACTGGCTGGGGTAGGATAGTAATTTTATTATTTTTCCTTCTAAAAACCTCCCAAATAGGGGGAACAACAATTTTTAGGCTTTGGAGGATTTCAGAGGAGTTTTAAAAATCCTGAAATCCTTTCTCTCAAAAATTAAAACTTTCAAACAAGGAAATCTCTCTACCTAAACCTTTCCCTTCCCTCCCTTCCCCTCTAAAATCCCTCTCCCAAACAAAGCCTAAGGGAAAGAGATAAGGGCTAAGAGTTGAATCTTGATGAACATTCACTCTGATAGGAAAATACCTTGTTATTTCATTACAAACTTTCACACACGTGATAGCCCCATCATACATCATTTAAAAAAAATGCATAAAACATATATAAAATTTTTGTTCAACATACTTTCAAGTTATGATCTATCATTCAATGAAGTTTCATGTCTAAAAATACCTGTCATTGTAGCTTCATTAAGGTTAGTTATGAACTAAGTTAGTGCTTGTTATATTCGACATCCTTTTCGTTTGGCACTCGCATAATACTTTATAATTTACATGGTGAAATAATATATTTAGAGTACAATGCAAGAGTAATGAGGTAGATTCATTTATTTATTTATTAAATAAGGAAAGATATTGGATGAAAGGAAAATGCATAAAGCGATACAAAAGTCATTTTCTAATTAAGTAACACATTCAACATAATAAAATATAACTTCAACATAATAAACTATAACTTCAACATAAATTAGTATAATTTTCTTTCTTAAGTTTAAACATCTTTACAAGCATAAAGAATATTATAAAATAAGAGGCATGATATACATCGAGTTTGGTGGCCTGTATTTTCACATGTTAGCTACATAGTTATCCATATAAACATAGATCATAATCTACTCTGTATTCTTATCTTTAGAGATCCAAAGTAAGGAAGCGGCTAGGACCAAGTGAAGGTTTTTATTTCTCAATCATGACGCAGGAAATTTTAATGCCCCAAGAAGCAGCCAACAGGATCCCTTGTCCTATATTTGTAAATACTCGTGGAGCTTGGCTATCCACATAAACAAACTGGCTATACAAGAAATAATTGGGATGATAATCACAATTGGGTTATAGCTTCTCTGGTAATGAGAATGAGTGTTAATTTGGTCCTATTAGTTTTGCACATTAATTAATATTGAAAATGTTCAATGAATGAATCAAGAGGAATAAATATAAGCAGCGTTACTTTATATTACCACTTCTCATTGTTGCTGTTTTTCCTTTTCAAGAACTCTTATTGTTATTTTCCGAAAATACCTAGTTAAAGATTCAGTTCAACACTTCAACTTGTCATTTCTACATTCTAATTCTAGTTCATAAATTATATTAATTAACGTTAAACATAAAGGGGTGGAATAGACAGCTTCATCTCGGTGTCTACATCCAGGTGGCAAACTTCAACTAGGCCTAAGGGTATGGGTTGTTAATTACTTAATTTGCCCAGGGGAGGAATCGTATTTATACTCTTTGTCTAGTAACTTGGGTGGCTGGGCACGTCTTGTGCTTTAAGCCATACATTTTTATCAATAAATTTTCTTTGCTTACCAAAAAAAATTGTTAAACATAAAGTTAAAAAAAAAATTATCGAGTGGAATAGACATTTTTTTAGCGCCAATGATTTTAATTACAAATTAGTGAGTGCAAGAATGGTTTAGATCTTAGAAAAATGAAATAAAATTGTTTTGATTTTAAGTTTGTTCGCATCATTAAGCTTATTGCATCTAAGCTACCATTTGCTTTGATATTTGGTATTTCGTCATGTTTTTGTTCTTAATTTTCAGTGAATTAAAAGATGGTGTTTATAAATAATTACCCTCTGTCTCAATTTCTAAGCAATTGAAATTTTTTTATTTACTAAAACATATCTGGTGTAGCCATAAAATGGCTGAAACAAAAACAAATTAATTTGCAAAGTCAACAATAAAGGAGCAGTGCTGATCAGAAATCCTTAAAACAGAAAATGTCAAACCAAAACGAGCAAAACACAAAAGATTAGGAGGAAGACCGTCCCTGGAGTTAACCGCAACAGGGGAGAGGTAAAACAGTTCCAAAAGGTTTGAGGAAACAAATTATGATGTGTCCAAGGTTCAGCAACAAAAAGCGGATCGGGTTCGTGAGAAGAGCATAGATGATTGAGAACTCGCTTTGTTTGGGGTTTAGCTAACCCTCTGTCTCTGGTTTTTTATTTATTTGTCTTTTAATGTTATTTTGTAGAAATAAAAAAATATAATAAATTTTTTATATTGTAAATTTGTAATAAAATAGTTGTAGAATCTCATATTTTACCTTCTTTCACTTTTTCTCCACAATAAATATATACGTAAATGTAAATTAATTAAAGATAAAAAAATAAATAATAATATATAATCAATAAAAAAAGTAATTAATGTGATATTAATTTTTATAAATAATAGATACAAAAGTAACAAAAATTCTTCAAAAATCTGACAGTTAAAAAGGAAAAGATGGAGTAAGTTTTTGGTACAATCATCATTTATCAATCAAATTTGAATACCTTAAAAACCGTGGTAAAAAAAAACAATTGTGATTATTACTAGTATTAATAATCAATTAATTAACATGTCTTGTTTTCTCCATTTGTCGGTTTATATTTTATCTTTATTCTATCTAAGATATTAAACAAAAACGTACCACCTTGGCGCGATTGATCAACATCAACAAATTGCAAGATGATGTAGGTACATTTCTAACTAAGTTGACTTTAACCACTATACCTAAATATCATTTTAATACACGTTTCATCAAGTTAAGTAGTTTGCGGTTTATCTAGCTAGTCACTTATGTATTAGTTCGTTACCTACTGCAAAAGTGCAAATATATGGAAGAAAAAAAATAGAATAAAAAAACTAAATTAAATAAAAAGCAGGTAAGGAACAGAAGAGAGACCGGAATGTGACAGAGTTGTTACTTACCCAATGTTGGTTTAATCTTGGCTTTCAAACCAAACATGATGTGTACCCTCTGTGTTTCTACCTGATAAATGACCCTAAACTCGGAAAGCCATATCTCAACAATACTTTATTTTGTGAACTAAGCAATTAGGATCCTCACAAGAAGATTCCGGTTCCTTAGCATCGACTATGCATTATGGGTGAATTTTTAGTCCCTTTAATTTGCAATGTGTTATTTCGATCTTTCAAGTTTGTTTATATTTTTTCCAAAAATAAATCGAATGTTGTTTTTATTAATATATAAATTAAGTTCTTTTAATATTAAAAATAAACAAATATGGTCCTGTATTAATTTATTTGTTTTTATGCCTAAAACTCCTAAATTCTCATTTCTTATTGAAAATTTTCATAAATTGAATCTATTAAATTACTTTAAACTTTAATTGTCCAATCAAAATTCACCAACAAAAACATTAAATTTCACCCAAAATAAATAAATAAATAACTGAAACTTCAAACAATTCAAATATTGGTGTGAACTATATACCGATTTTTTTTTATGATTAATTTTTATCATGAAATTTGACTGGCAAATTTTAATGAAGTCTCCCATTTTAATCATATTTTTTCAATTTGTGAGTTTTTAACTTAAAATTTTATTTAAAGAAATCGAGTTTAATTTTACTCCAATGCTTCACATTACTCTTCTATATTACTATAGGAAGAAAAATAATGAATGATATCTACTTGAAGGAACAAAATAAAATAACAACAATAATTAGAGGGAAAAGTCGTGTAATTGAACATAAAACCTTAACTCAAGTGACATAGAATACTATATATCATTTTCCTTGCACTTAAACTTACTAAGTCTCCTTAGACATGGATGTCTTTTGTATATTAAAACTAGAAAAGACAAATACTAAGAGAGCGAGCTTATGTTTCACATGTGCTAAATGCTGTACTTTCTCTTGCCCTGAAAAATATTGTACTTATTATTAAAAAAATCTTTAATGACTAGATAAAATAAATATCATACAAGATCATTACTATTTACTACTAAGGGCTTCTGGTAAAAGGGTGTTTAAGGCCCAAAATGATGAATCAGGTCCTTTAACTAAACTACATTACCATACTTTAATTGGTTAATTTTCTAGATAAAACCTCACTTAGTGGGGGAACAGAGAAATGTTTGGAAGTCAAAACACAACCAATCCAAAACAACTATTATCAATTTAACATAACATATATGTGTCTAATTAAGGAGGTTATTAATAACTTCTATCCCAAAATATATATACACCGATTCCCATTATACACTACTTTATGTGACATGCAAGATATCGTCAGATAAGCTAGTTTAATTTGTTTAATGTCAGTCTTAATTTCCAAGAATGCCACCATCACTCACCTAACATAGTTAAAACGACGTGGTAGCAATGCCCATTTCGGTCTATATAAGTGTGGGTTGGCCAGTCCTTTGTGAATGCAACACACAAGCTAGGACATAAGAAGTACGACAAATTAAGACAGGGCCTTAGAGAAAGTGTTGTAGAGAGGATACAGAGAGAGAAATGGCTTCTCATTGGGTTCGAATGGTGCTTCTCATTGCTTGCATTTTTCCAGCTTTGGTTGAATGCAGAGTGAGGCACTACAAATTTCATGTAAGTAAACCGTTATTTATTACCTTTGGGCACTGATTTGTGTCATGCATTTTTATAATGTTATATATATATATATATATATATATATATATATATATAATGATGTGGAGGTTCTCCTTGTTCTTAAGCACCTAGGGATCTATTTTTTTAAGAGTGGAAACTTAACGAATAATAATTATCTACATAAATGCATGCAGTTTGTACTTTAATTTATTAGCCCGTCTAACTCTTATTAAGTAATTTTCTATCAAGTTCTGATAAAGATGTATGATTTTGCAAAGATTAAGATTATTTTCTTATTAAATTTAGAATGATGTTGTGACAACTGCAAGAGCAGCTTAGGATATTTCATTTTCATGTTAAATAGATTAGTGTAGTTATGTTTTTATTCCTTTGTGAACTTGTTAATCACCCAAATTATTTAAGCTGACTTAGGTGAGGGTTTTATTTTTATCTTAAATAAATCATATATATACCACCTAATAATATTGTAACCTTGTATCGGAGAACTCACTAATAAAATAAATCATAACACCAACAATTCAACTAATTATTTAAAAATAAAATATTTTCATTCTCTTTTTTAGATAAAAACCCCTCTTAATGTAAATCACGAACTTATTATTAACCTACATATATTTTTTGGACATATTCATCTACATATATAATTCGTGTGAACATATAACCTAAGATATAAAAAGTTGGCAACCGTAATAATATTATTTCTGAAACATTGTAGTAACATTACTAACATAAGCTGTCAATCCTTTACTTGGTATGTACACAACGTTTGCTGGCATCTTGTAATCATTATTATTAGTTTTGAAGCATTAATTTTCACCTAAACTTAATCCTTAGTAGATGCTAACAATTTTGTCAGAAATAGAACATAATGAGTAGATTTAGAATTCTAGTGACAGGGACGGTAGACCTCCAAATCAGCAACTAAAGATGGTTAATCGGTCAATTCATTCCAACCAAATGCACGCTCAATATTAGTTTTTTTCATATGATGTGCTAATTTTGGTAATAATGGGTGCAGGTGGTGTCTAAACAAACCAATAGATTGTGTTCAAGCAAATCTATTGTCACCATTAATGGGAAGTTTCCGGGACCCACACTTTACGCCAGGGAAGATGATACAGTGCTGGTCAAAGTCATTAACAAAGTCAACCACAACGTTACCATCCATTGGTGAGAAATCATATATTTTTAACTTAATTATCGTTTTTATCCTCAATTTTTTAATTTTTTTGGAGAATTTTATTCTTAATTTTTTAACTTAATACATTTTCCTCCAACTTTTAAGAAATTTACAAATTTTATCTCATACATATATCCAATAATAAGCACAAAAATTGAGAATAAAATTTGTCAAAATTATAAAAAGTAGGGGATAAAAACTAAAAAGTGTAATTATGTTAGGAATAAAATAATAAAGGATAAAATTCCTATTTTTTTTAAAAAAATAGATAAAATATGTCAAATTAATTTGTAGGAGATAAATTCATTTAAAACTAAAAAGTTGGGGTAAAAAATAGAAGTCTATATTTTATATGCTAAGTTACAGAAAGTATAGAACAAAAAATTAAGTAATGGATGTTATAGTAAACAATTTTTTTTCTCTAATCAACACAATCTTCAAATTCAATGCTAATTGGAGTGATTATGCCATCTTGGTAGGCATGGTGTGAGGCAATTGAGAACTGGTTGGGCTGATGGACCTGCATATGTCACACAGTGCCCAATTCAACCTGGGCAAACCTATTTGTACAATTTCACACTCACGGGGCAAAGAGGAACACTTCTTTATCATGCACATGTTAACTGGCTAAGGTCAACTCTCCATGGTGCCTTAGTTATCTTGCCAAAGAGAGGTGTGCCTTATCCCTTCCCAACGCCAGATGATGAATTGGTTGTGGTATTAGGTGAGCCAAAACAAATAGCCTTTAAATTTTCCTTTCACTAAGTTAATTGGTCTTAAGGATCTATACTTAGTTAAAGTTCAATAATTGGTATTCAGATTAAAATTCACTATGGCGATAAATTGTAGGAGAATGGTGGAAATCTGATACTGAAGCTGTTATCAATGAAGCTCTCAAATCAGGATTGGCACCAAATGTCTCAGATGCTCATACTATTAATGGCCTTCCAGGGAAAGTTACCAATTGTTCTACACAGGGTATTTTGTTCTATTCAATTCTCCGACCTCTAAACTTACATATCGAGTTTAATTTTTATGCAAAAAATTTTACTGTCAATTAATCAGAAATCATGGTAGGTATAACATTTAAGGTGATTATTGTAAAAGTAAACAAACTTATCATACATAATAATTTGTGATTAGACGATAGTGTAAATATCAATCCATAAACTATTCACTCTTAAATATTTTCCTTATGCTCAAACTAAGCTTTATTTGTTTTCTTTTTATGGAAATACGTCCAGATGTTTACAACCTGCCTGTGGAGAGTGGAAAGACCTACCTGCTGAGAATTGTCAATGCTGCACTCAATGAAGAGCTCTTCTTCAAAATTGCTGGTCATAAGCTCACAGTGGTAGAAGTTGATGCCACATATGTAAAGCCCTTCAAGATTGAAACAATTGTGATAGCCCCTGGGCAAACCACCAATGTTCTTCTAAATGCTGACCAAAATTCTGGCAAGTACTTGGTAGCAGCTTCTCCTTTCATGGATGCTCCTATTGCTGTGGACAACTTGACTGCCACAGCAACATTGCACTACACAGGAACTCTTGCTGCCACTCCCACAATTCTCACCACCCCACCTCCCAAAAATGCTACACAAATTGCCAACAAATTCACCACCTCTCTTAGAGGCCTTAACTCCAAAAAATACCCTGTCAATGTCCCATTAACTGTTGATCACTCACTTTTCTTCACTGTTGGGTTGGGGATTAGCCCTTGTCCATCTTGCAAAGCTGCAAATGGAAGCAGGGTTGTGGCTGCTATCAACAATGTGACATTTATTATGCCAACCATTGCCTTACTTCAAGCACATTATTTCAACATAAAAGGGGTGTTCACCACTGATTTCCCTGCCAATCCCCCCCATGTGTTCAACTACTCAGGGCCTGGACCAGCCAATTTGAACACTGAAACCGGCACAAAGGTTTATCGACTACCGTTCAATGCCACAGTTCAGGTTGTGCTGCAAGATACTGGAATCATTGCACCTGAGAACCACCCAGTTCATCTTCATGGGTTCAATTTCTTTGTTGTTGGAAGAGGAGTAGGCAATTTCAACCCCAAAACTGACCCTAAGAATTTTAACCTTGTTGATCCTGTTGAAAGGAACACTATTGGAGTACCAGCTGGAGGGTGGACTGCATTTAGATTCAGAGCAGATAATCCAGGTAAAAATAAATTCTCATATACAACATGACTCAACTTAATTAGTACACTCTTAAATTTTAGTTAGAAAAACTTGGGACCAATTAGTTACATAGATATACTCTAATGGCAGTGCTAATTACATTAACAACCAACTTGTTTAGAAAATTACTTACCTCTCCCTTTTATGTATCACTTCTACATGTTGTTAACTAAAATATTGTGCAAATGACAAAATTGATAAAAGTGTGGTTGGCATAATTTTCTAACACAATTAAAATTCTGTGTAATTACTACTAACATCAAAGAAAATTGATATAATTATCCCTAAAACTTAAAGCTTAATTGTCATGTATGGTCAAATGTAAAGATTCTTAAAATATCAACCATTAAAATTTATTTTTTAAAATCAACAAATTTACCATATATTACTATACATGACTAGATAACAATATAAAAAGTCTTCACACTTAAAAGTCTTGTTTTTAAGAGTGTACCAAACTCATCCTAATACTAAAATATCTGTTGCGTATGTGTTTGATAGGAGTTTGGTTCATGCACTGCCACTTGGAGGTACACACAACATGGGGGCTAAAGATGGCATTTTTGGTGGACAATGGCAAAGGTCCTAAGCAATCAGTGATACCACCACCTAAAGATCTTCCCATATGCTAATGTGCCAATCATCAATTAATTATACAATACACAAAAGAAAGGCCTTCCAATGCCGAAACAACAGAAGCTTTGGAGGGATACAGAGAGGCAGGCAAAAGAAGAGTGAGTGAAAAAGAAAAAGGTTATTTAATAAGCGAGTATCCCCGAATGCTTTTTCTTTAAACAAATAGGAGAATTTGTTCAACCACGTTTAATAAGATGGAGCGAGCATTTTGGTTTTCCTCTTGCAAATTCATTTTTCTAAGACACATTGTGCATGTGTTGGAATCAACAAGTGTACGCTCTTGTTTGTTTCATGAAATACAGAAAGGTTATTTACTTCGATAAATCGTTGATCAGTTTGGCTCCCTTTAACTTTTCACTAGTGTTTGCACGAAGAATATATGTAATTTTTTTAACAAAAGCGGAAAAAGAAAATTACATAAAACAAGATTCTAAATAGTGATTCTACTTCATTCAAACATAATTGTCTCTAGTAAAAATACAAGAAATCTAGAAAAGAGAAAAAAAAAACACTCTAAATAACATAAATGACATATTAATTGGTAAGTTTAATTAATTACTGACAAGACAAATATAGTTACATTAAAGTTTAGAAGAAAAATTTGTCCCATGAATAATCCTATAAAATTCGAACCCAAATTGAATGAATGGACACCTAATAAGATTATATATCTATCTATTTTATATACAAAACCAGTTTACACAAATGGCATCAAACTTAACAAAGGTTTTTAATCAATTAATAAAACTTAATTATAAAAGGAATAATAAAAAAAAAGGTTTGAATGTGTTTAAGGTTTATGATAAATGACTGAATTTTATTTTCAGTATCTAATAAATTTTTTCTTTATTTTGAGTCTTCTATATATTGAAACTTTTGTTTTGAGTCTCTATCATCACTTAAGTAATGATGTTTCACCTTACAAACTAATCTTTCCAATATTATCAACATTGAATAGGACTTTTTTATCTGCCTTAGTTGGTCAGGGCTTTTTTTGTTGAACTCAACAAGGTTTTTTTTATCGCTTATGCCCACTATATCTTGCAGCCAACCTAGACCAACATTTTTTTGGCCGAACCTGGGCAGGGCTTTTTTATGCTAACCTTAACCAGGGCTTCTTTTGGTTAACTTGGGCAAAGGCTTCTTTAGGCCAGCCTCATCTAGGGCATCTTTTTAGCCAACCTTGGTTCAGACATTTTTTGCCCAACTCGATAAGGGCTTTTTTTGGCTAGCTACGACAAAGGCTTTTTTCAATTGGTCATGTCCAGGGTATCTTTCAACCAACTTTAGCTAAGGCATTTTTCGACCAACCTCGGCTATGACATTTTTCAGTCATCCTCAATCAACGCATTCTTTCATCCAACCTTGACTTGGGTCTCTTTCGGCTAGACTCGTTAAGGGCATTTTTTTACCAACCTTGACTAGGGCATTTATGGCTAAACTTAACCAAGGAATTTTTTGGAACTTGGCCAAAGCTTTTTTCAATCAGCCTCAACTACGAAAATTTTTTGCTAGCCTTTACCAAAGCACCTTTCCTTTGACCTTGACCCGAGAGAATATCTTCAACTTGGTCTCGGTTAGAATATTTTCAACTCAACCTCGATTAGAGTATCTTCAACTCAATATTAATCACAAATATCTACAACTCATCCTTAGCTAAAATATCTTCAACTATATTTTGGCTAGAGTATTAAAATCTAGGTCAAATTATTTAAATTTAAGGCCTATTGGCTAGTCCTAACTCACAAGAGAAAATTGTTTTAACTTTCTAAATTTTAATTTTTAAAAGTTGGTTGGACCATGGATTGACCATGGCCTTAAGGGCCTATGCGCCATATGATCCATTTATATACGTATGTCGTTTGATCATATGGACCAATTTTAGCCCTAGCCCATGTGGTCTAGTACCAAATAGGTTAAGGTTGATTGATTAGACATTTTTATCTGAAATGAATATTAGAATTTTTATTTTTAACATTTTAATAAAAAAATTGTGAATATTAAAAATTTACATTATATTTGAATTAATTATATTGATTAGTTAAACATAATAGTAATTTTTAATTGTCGCTATGTTAAAATTAATTGTTTTAAAATTTAAAATACTAATAGTATTAGTATCAAACAAAGAACAACGTTATAAAATTAAAGAAAAAAAAGAGGAATTTTAAAAGTACAAATGACCTAATTAATATTTTATTTTATTTTTTTGTTCAATTTAATCCTTGATATTTTAAAAATCCAATTTGGTCCTTTATCTTATTCTTTTAGTTCAGTTTAGTCATTTATTTTTCAAAAATTTATTTTGATCATTTGTTTTTTTTATTCAATTTGATCCTTTGATATTTTTAAGATTGATGTCGTTAATCATTTACACGTGAAGTTTTTTAGTTAAAAATGAAGTAGAGAGAAAGGGGAGAAAACTGAACAAAAAAAATTTTATTTTTAAATGATTAACTACATCAATTTTAAAAACACTTAAATGATCAAATTAAAAAAATAATATAAAAGACTAAATTAAACAAAAAAATATGATGAAAAATCAAATTAAATATTTTTAAATATAAAAAATTTAACTAAACAAAAAGAAGATAAATGATTAAATTAAAATTTTAAAAGATAAATAATAAGACTTTAAAAAATCAAATATATGATTTAGCCATTTTAAAAATAAAGAAATAAAATAAGTTTTACTAAAAAATAGAGCACCAAAATGATATTTTTTGTATTTTTATACATTATTAAAACCATCAAATGACAAATACCCAATCTCAATGTGGCCTCCTGCCGAAAATTATAAAGTGGCAATTTCGCAATTTCAGTTCAAAACAACGTCCACTTCGACAAAATGATATTTTTGTCTATTTTCCCACACTTTATGATCCCCCATTGTTCTACTTCAATTACACCACAACTTCCCTTCTTCAGTCGTGATTCTCCGGTAAAACGCTAAATTAGGGATATTTTTTTCCCATTAATTAGCATTTACAAATCAATTATAATTTTATTTTATTTTACAACTTTAATTAATTTTTTTAATTTACAACTTTAAAATAGTAAGGAATTATTTTTTAAGATATACTAAAATATTTTATAACTTCAATTAATTTTTTTTATCTTACAACTCTAAAGTTTTAAAAAACAATTTTATTTTACGAATTTTGTTTTTATTTTATTTTTTTATGATTCAAAGTAATAATTTTTTTAAAATTTTAAATTTTTTTTAAGAAATTGTAAATTTTTTTAATTTAATTATTTAATATATAAATGTATTTTTACTCTTTCATAAAATTTTATTTAATATTTTGTATATATATTTTATATTTTTTAATATTATTTTATTTAATATTTTTTATATTTTTGGTATATTTATTTTATAATATATATTTTTATTAATATATAATGAGAATAACGTACCAATTCCAAATAGATCTAATAACTATCAATTCAAAATTAAACTCTACATGATAATTAAGGGGAAAAATATCCCAATTGATTGTTTTGCCTAATTCTCCAACCATGTCAAACATCAATGTTCATGGCCTCCATGTAGATTATCAATTTGCCCAAACCATTCCACGCCCTCCACACCACCAAATCAACCCTTGTCCTTTTCAATTCTCTCTCCGCCTACTTTTTTTTTTCTCATCGTATTATTATTATTGGCACGAATAATTCCAATTAAAAATAATGATTAATTTTTATTAAAAACATAAACATAATAAATATTCTTCTTTTAATATAATTTTATTTTAAATATAAAAATGAATCAAAATTTGAACCTAAATTACTCCATTAAAAAGCAGACTCGTGTCACTTGTATCCAAATGATGATAGTTCTCTCCTCCTACTTGTTGTATCCATCGTGTGGTCTCAGCGCCCACAAGCACCCTCTCCACCAATCACAACTCAGTGCCTTTGACCTCTCTCTCGCTCTCTCTCTCCCCACTCCAATCCAACCTGTTCTATAGATCGCTGTCTCAACTCAACACCAGTACAGTACAAAGACCCTGACACATTCCTGTTCCCCTTCTTTGTACTCCTCCTCACTTCACTCCATCCTTTTCTCCTTCAGCATACTCTCCATTTTCCATTTTAATACTTCTTCTTTTCTCAATTGTAAAAAAAAAAAAAAAAAAAACATATCTCTCTCTGGAAAAGCTAGCCACCCCAATTATTGTGTCAACTACATAGGCTTCTTAAGATGCAATTAATTCTCTGCACATTTTAGTTTTTTTTTTACCCTTTTTTCTATCTGGGGTTTGCTTCCTTTTGTGTATGTGTATGTGTGTGTTGGTGATTATTCCTTCTTCTCTTAGATCTGAATAGTTTCAGGGTTTAAAAAAAAAAAATACTTCCTTTGCAGTTTGCCCATAAGCTGAAGGATTATGAGTTTTCCCTGCGTTTTGGAAAGAAAGCTTCTTTTTGTTATAATTATTGTTATTTTTTTCCAGATTCGTTAGGTTGTGGCTATGTGGAAAGGGTAGCAGATTCCTTGCAAATGCTTCTTGATTATATGCTTCTTAGCAGCTCCACTAGTCCACTACTCTTCACATCTTGTCTCTCTTTGAACTTTCTTCAAAGAGTGTGTAACAAGTATTAACTGTGTATTTGTGTGTATGTTTTTATGATCATATAATAATAGATATGTTTTTGGCATGCTAGCTATGGGTGCTACTATTACTTCTACTACTATCTTAAACTAGAACAATGAACAGGGAAATTGAAGTTCTTTCTCCAGCCTCATACCTCCAAAGTTCCAATTGGCTTTTCCAAGAAAGCTTGGGGACCAGGTGGACTCCAGAGGAGAACAAGCTCTTTGAGAATGCTTTGGCTGTGTTTGACAAGGACACTCCGGACCGGTGGCTGAAGGTGGCGGCCTTGATTCCCGGCAAGACGGTCGGCGATGTGATCAAACAGTACAGGGAACTTGAAGAAGATGTGAGTGTCATTGAATCAGGGTTTATTCCACTTCCAGGGTACACTGCTGCTGATTCCTTCACTTTGGAGTGGGTCAACAATCAAGGATTTGATGGGCTCAGGCAGTTTTATGGTGTTACTGGCAAAAGGGGTGCTTCCACTAGATCATCTGACCAGGAGAGGAAGAAAGGTGTGCCATGGACTAAAGAGGAGCACAGGTAATTGCACATCATAAGCCTTTGTTGTGTGTGTTGTTGTCCCATAAGTTATCCCTATTTAGATAATGATTATGTTCGTGTGTGGCAAAAAGTGGAGGAATAATAATCCATGCTTGGCTTTGGTGTTAAACAACTTTGAAGTTAAGGATTTTGCTTAAAATTTTGAGTTTTAGGCAATTCGTTTGTGTAGTTATTGGTTGAATGTTTGAGTCAGTTCTGGTTACTGTATATATATGATTGATATGAAAAATGCTTCACTTAATATGGTCTATTTTTTGTGTATACATATTTGTCTGAATCCAAGGCTTTTACTCTTGAATCAATGAGAAACTCAAAACATATTAAGAATTAAATTTTCATGCACAATAAATTTGACGAAGCCAACAAGCATACCATATTTGACAATTTGTATTGACAAGGTGCATTCTAATTAAATTCTAAAATTAACAATAAAGTCTATAGTGAAATCCGTGCCGAATTTAATTTAATATTATCTTGAGCTTTTGATTTATGCAAGAACTACTGTCTAATGCTGAGTTACTTGCTAAATGGACCATCACAGGCAATTTCTGATGGGTCTGAAGAAGTATGGTAAAGGAGACTGGAGAAACATCTCTCGCAATTTTGTGACCACAAGAACACCAACTCAGGTTGCAAGTCATGCTCAAAAGTATTTCATCAGGCAACTAAGTGGAGGAAAGGACAAGAAGAGATCCAGTATCCATGACATCACAATGGTGAATCTCCCAGAAGCAAAATCTCCTTCATCAGAGAGTAACAACAGACCCTATCCACCAGATCGCTCAGTGAAGGATGTGAATCCACCATCCCAGAATCAGAGATTGTCTACTACTATGGCAATCAAACAGGAACATGATTGGAAATTGCCATGTGAAACTGAGCCTATGCTCTTCAATTCCACAAATGGAAACATGTTCATGACACCACTTTGTGGGATTTCTTCATATGGGTCTAAACCACTTCAGGAGCAGTATTTCCTCAGTGGATTCCAGTTTGGACCTTATGATACAATTATGCAAATGCAGTCCATGCAAAATCAATGAACTATATAGAATGCAGGGTTTAGAGTTAAGGTACTAAAATGCTAAACCTTATTCATTGATGTTGGATTGATTTTTAGATGCTTAAGGGTGGTTTTATGTAAATATTTCAAGGATTCACTAGTTTCCTTGTTACTCAATCTTTGAAGAGTCTTCATATTGTATTCTGATATTAAATGTGCTGGCACCAAAGATGCAATATCAGAGTTTGCCAGTGATATGCATCTTCCACATAGGCAGAAAGGATTATCTGTAAAACGTATAGGACGAGAGGAGTTACCTTGAGTTTGTGATTATTCACTTTTTTTTAGATGCTTGATGCTTCAAATAAGTATATGCCTTTGCAGCTTTGCTAACGAATGCAAGTTTTTATTAGAATTCATTTTGAAGATGCATTGTGTATTAATAATATACTTTTAATATATAAAAAAATCTAGTTTTGATTCTTTAACCTAGTGTTTGCCATAAATATATGTTGTTTCAAGTTCACAAAAATCAATGAAACAGGGGCTAAACCTTCAACTATACTCGATGATGTAATTTGTAACAAAGGGATAAATTAAGAGGTTTAATAAACTAATTTGTAGTGACCAATGAGGTAGTGTTTAAGTTCAATTCCCCACATAATAAAAGATCCTACATGTTTTAAAAACTCATCAGGCTAAACTGGCGGTGGTTGAACCGTATTTTGGATATATCCTTGTTCAAACATTATTCAAATGAATCATTTAACTTTATTGTGCATAAATTTTGGTGGAATTAATTTTGAAAAAAATGAATTTAGTATATATAATTTTAAACAATATATTTGTATTTGGAAAAATATTTTAATAGTAAGTTGAGAAATATTGATTTTAGTTGGTTGAAAATATAAAACTAATTTTGAAGTATAAATGAAATATATTTATTTATTTTGGAATTAATTTTTCAATGTAATATTAATTTTATTTTATTCATAAATCTAAAACAAAACATCATATATGTAGTGTTTTTCTTTTTTTGCACAATACGTAATTATGAATCATGTTGATCTTTTTTTATTCATTGGAATTTAACATAAACACATTGACTCACGTAAGTTGATCTGTTAATTAATCAAGCACATGATAATTTAATTTTTTGAATATGTTTTTAAGTTAAATAATAAGATTCTGTTAATACTAACTGAATAATTTTTTATTAATTGAAGTTTATTGAAAAATATATATTTTGTAAGTTTAATTTTTGTTTAATAAATCCTGCTTACAATTTTTTGTTTTTAAGAAATTTTAATCATTAATGAAAAATATATTTTTAACACTACTCAAATCATAATCCTTTCAATGTTGCTAGCGTAGCTGTTTGGTTTAAACTTTAGTTGTATTTTCTTTTTGTCTAGTATGAGAGCTTTTAAAAAGCAAGAAATAATGTTTACAAAAATAACCCTATATCGAAAATCCACAACATTTGGTTTGGTTTTTGAAATATTGTCTGACCTTTTTTTTTCTTTGTGTAGATCATTAGTATATGTATATCTAAAACTCAATTTTGAGATTATTAGTTAAGTTAAAATAATTTCAAATAAGTTGATTCATATACTCCATAATAAAATATGACTTGATAATATTTGTCTAATTACTTGGTAAATCATTTTTTTAAATAACCATGTTTTGTTATTATTGAGTAAAATTTGAGTCACTTAATAATATTGGTTTAGTTACTTGCTAAACCGTGCTCTTTATTTAATAAATCACACATACTATATTTTATTAAATAAAAATGTATTAAAATAGTGGATGTCATTAGAGAATATTATTTGTCGTCTGGATAAACTCAAAGGATTGGCGTATTGGTGTAAAAGTTTGTTGCACTCATATGAGTGAGAATGATCTATTTAGTGGAAGAATATGTATTCGATTCTTATCGTGTGCAAAATTTCATTGGGTCAGCAGAAGCCATGTGGCATGAGCGAAATTAGCGTTTGACTCAGTGAGTTGGACAACACCCTTGATTTCTGACCAAGACAAAAAAACAAAACCTTGTCGCGTGGATAATTTTAAAGTTTGTTTCAATTTAATTAAAGATATTTAGTCTTAAATATGTAATTTTCTTAAATACTCAAGAAATTTTTATAAATATTCATAGACGACATATACGGTGGACCACCCCACCATGCATCATATCTTTTAATGGTTTGATTAATTTCATGTGTACGCCATTATGGTAGACCCTCACCACCATATCCTGTCTATGTCCCCTTTATGTTTTACCATCTATTCCTTTGTCATCATTAACGACACTTCGGACACCAACGAACTCCTCATCGTCACCGCAAACACATATGCCTTCCTCCTCAACACCTCCACTGTTTTTCTTAACACCACCACCATTGACATCACATCATCATCCTTTCGTCGCTGCTGCAACAAGCCCCAAACTCACTTGCATCGTAACTGTCAATGATATGATTTGATTTAATGTAAATAGGGAAACTAGGAATATGGAATATATCTCTCTAGCTGATTTTTAGGGATTTAATTCCTTTTTGTAATTACTCCTTTGATTATAAATAGAGGCTTAGTGTGATCATTCTTGACACACAATATTACAGAAATAATACTCTTACATGGTATCAGTAGTTTAGGTTTATTTTTTTAGCGTTTCCTGGCGCGATGAACAGTACTCGCGTGTGAATAGTACCACGCCAGCCTTCAACATCGTTTCCCTCTCACCAGACCGCCTTTTTCGCCGGTGAACTTCAGGGGTAGTATCGCCTCCCTCCGACGACCCAGCTCCCCAAACCGCGTCGCCTGACTCCGCCGCACACGCCCCCACGCACCACCACACGTCGCTGCACGCACTTCAGAAAAAAACCTCTGTCTAGCCCTTTTCTGATATCTTCCTCATGGCCTTTACCAGTCCCCTTGGTGATGCCAGCTCTACGGTCACTTTTACCAATGTTCCTCTAATTCCTTGCGAGAAGTTGAGTCGTGGCGGCAAAAGTCACCCTCGTTGTACTTATTGCAACCGCTTTGGCCATGTCGAAGCTGAATGTCGCACCAAAGCCCGGGAGCAGTCGAAGACGGCCAATGTGGCCCAAGTCACCGCACCTACTGATGTTTCTATTTCCACCACAGAGTATCATGATTTCCTCCAATTCCGAGCAGCCCAGCAATCTGCCTCTCCTGCGACCACCGTTGTAACGCCCCCTCAATCATCAGGGTCATTACCAAGCATAAACAGCAAACACGCATATAATCATCAGAATTTAAACAGTTTGGAAGCATAACTAAGAGTGACATCATACAGGTCACTATCATACACTGTACATATAATATGCTGAATATACATATAAACTGTGCTTAGGTACAAAACTGTACAAATACATTCCCTCAGGGTACAACAAAATAAACCAAAGGCAGAATACATAATATTAGAGCTACAAGCTCGAATCATCTATGCATAAGGTTTCACAGCACAGCTATCCCTGCACAGGCTTCTTGCCTTGGGATCTATCAGCTCCTCCTGAAGATTCACCTGCAAAACATATGCCCCACACAAGGGGTGAGATATAAAATCCCAGTAAACTCAGGGCCCTTGAAGGTATTTCCTTCCCCTGGTTCACTTTCATACACATATACATGAAAATAGTATATCAAAACAATCCACATCAACATCAGAGCATCATCAATATGTGTTCATCTGACCACAATCAGTGAATCACTCATCAATACTCATGCATAATCAATGCACATCTACCTGACCACAATCAGGCTAAACTCATGGCATACAGCCATTCGTCATATCCAACACTATCCCGCTGAGGCTACATCTAGATATATAGGAACATCTCCAACCAGGAGGCTACATCTATATACTAGGAAACATCTCATAGCAGGATCTCAATGCATCTATCAGAGACTACATCCGTATATATAGGAACATCTCCACCTAGAGGCTACATCTATATAACGGGAACATCTCTTTATAAGGAGGCTACATCTGCTGATATAGGAACATCTCCCCAGGAGGCTACATCTATATCGCAGGAACATCTCCATCCTATCTCAATACAATTGCCTGAGGAGGCTACGTCTGTAGATATAGGAACATCTCCATTCGGGAGGCTACGTCTATATCACAGGAACATCTCATATCGGGACTTACTCGATCACATGTCCTCTATCCTACTGATCGTGGCCGTACGCAACCAAATTAATTTGATTTTAAAATGTAGTACTAGGAAAGTGACTCCTAGGTCGTCTCTCAAGGATCAATTGTCAATGTTTAAGGGATTGAAAACGTGTTGGGGGTTTTTTTTGAAGGAATTTAGCAGAATATATAAAATAAAACAGAATTACTAATTAAACGCGGTGATTAAAAACAAGTCAGACCCTTAGAACAGATTGCGCCTCTAATTTCCTCGGTTCACAAAAGATAATTGATTCTGACTTAATCCTTATCAGTCCAGATTAATCGACTAAGCGAAGATTAACCTAAAACGTCATTACACGAATTAAGCAAACGTGAACCTCGTTAGGGTAAACTCTCAGAATTAAGCAAACTGAGAAT
>PYAF01005852.1:248414-267805 GCA_007407185.1 Glycine tomentella | reverse complement strand
CTCCCGGCCTCGTGGTCAACACCACCAGAGCTATCAAGCTCACGTCCTACAGAACCAAAACACAAGGTATCAGTAACGGTTCTAAGCCGTTATATCGAAAGGAAACCACAATTCCTTCCACATAACTCATAACAATCACTTCACAAGTGATTCTCAGACCCTCAGAAAGATCCTACTCAGCCTACACAAGGCTCCAGAGCCTCTTCTAAGACTCTGATCAAAGCATATCCCTGCTTATACAGATTAATTCCAAACTTCCCATTATCACCAATTCCCACTGGCAAACAACATCCACACTAACTCATGAGTAACTTTGTCAACTGCTCTAAGGTTCATACTACTCATATCATCAGCCTTTCACTTCTGCTCATACATACTCAGAGCCAAAATCAAACTTCATCAATAATGATGATTCAAGGCTCTAACTTCATTAGAACAACCCTCTGAGCATAAAACTCTACAGAGTCCAAGCGTAATAACGACTCTGACACCTCCAAAAACATCTCTCAAGGTATTCAAAACCAACCAAAAACTCAAACATAGAATCAACGGCTAAAGCTCGAGTTTCTTACCTCTGTGTAGTCCAGACACACCAGGGAATCACTTTCCCTAAGGTAGCTCGCTCAATCAAAGCTTCATTCGCCTCTGATTCTTCGATTCCCAAGGACTCCCTTAGAAATCTCGATCTCGCCGTTTACCGCCTCTTGTCGAGAATAAAGCTGGGTCTCTAGCTTATCTCGAGGCTCTGAACACTTTCTCAGTTGGGTCAGAGGTGTTTAGATGAAAGATGAAGGAGATATCAAGCTCCGTAGTCCAACAATGGCTTCCCTCTCTCTCTTCCTCTCTTTTCTCTCTCACTTTCATCCAAAACGAGTTATTATATAAGTCTGCCTGTGGGTCCCGCGTGGATCGCGCCACCTCTGGCGCTAATCGCGCCAACGGTCACCAAACGAGCCACCCGCGCCACCATTGGCGCCAACCGCGTGAAAAACCAGAGAAATTTGCATTTCCAGGGCACTTCCCGCGCGACCCGCGCGGCAAATGGCGCTATCCGCGCCACTCACATCCCATGGCGCCAACCGCGCGGTTAATGGCGCTGACCGCGCCACGCCTCAAACCGAAATTCCTTCTTAAGAACTCTAATGCTTGGGTTATGTTTCTTAATCACAAGCTTAATCCTATGCTTAAAATTCAAGATATTACAGTCGTGGCTCACTCTGGTAATCCTGTAGCCTTTATTTCTCAGTCTTCCACCCTTGGACCTTGGATCCTTGACTCTGGTGCTTCTGATCATATGACTAGTAACCAATCTCTTTTCTCTCAGTTATCTTTTTCCAACTCATTGCCTTCTATCACTTTTGCAGATGGCTCTCATATTAAAGTTCGTGGCATTGGCAAACTAACCCTCCTACTTCACTATAATGTCCCTCTCCGCTTCTAGGGTGATGCGCTTCTTACTGCCTGTTATCTCATCAACCGCATGCCCTCGTCCGTCCTCAATAATCGGACTCCGTACTCCCTTCTATATCCTTAAGAGAATATTTATCCTGTTCCTCTCCGTGTGTTTGGTTGCACTTGTTTTGTCCATGACCTTACTCCAGGTAAAGACAAACTCTCTGCCAAGTCTCTTAAATGTATTTTTTTGGGTTACTCTCGTCTTCAGAAAGGATACCGTTGTTTCTGTCCTCAACTTCAACGGTACCTTGTTTCTGCTGATGTCACTTTCTTTGAGTCTACCCCTTTCTTCTCTACTCCCACTGCTCCTCTGGATCTGCATGTTCCGCCTATTGTTCCAGCTCCAGTAGTCATCCCTATCCCGCCCTCGCTTGTAACTTATCAGCGCAGACCACCAGTGCTTCCACCTACTGGTCCCCCAGCATCATCTCCTACTCCAAACGCTCATCCACCACCGCCGCCTGAGTCTGAACTTCCTCTTGCCCTTCGCAAAGGTATTCGGTCCTCCCGCAATCCTAATCCTTTATATGCTTGTGCTCTTCATTATGATCGCTTGTCTCCTTCCTATTTTTCTTTTATTACCTCTTTGGATTCTGTGTCTATCCCTAAGTCTACAGGTGAAGCCATGAGTGATCCCCGTTGGCAACAGGCGATGTTGGATGAAATGGGTGCTTTAGAGGCAAGTGGTACCTGGGAGCTAGTTCCCTTGCCTTCTTACAAAACTACAGTCGGTTGTCGCTGGGTTTATACAGTAAAGGTTAGACCAGATGACAATATTGATCGCTTCAAAGCTCGCTTGGTGGCTAAGGGCTATACTCAGATCTTTGGCCTCGACTACGGTGACACCTTTTCCCCTGTGGCAAAGATCACTTCTGTTCGTCTTTTCCTTGTTATGGCTGCTATCCTTCATTGGCCACTTCACCAACTAGACATCAAAAATGCCTTCTTGCATGGTGAGTTGCAAGAAGAGGTTTACATGGACCAGCCCCCCGGTTTCAGTGTTTCTGGTGGTGCCCCTCTGGTCTGTCGCCTTCGCCGCTCTCTTTATGGCTTGAAGCAATCCCCCCCGTGCCTGGTTTGGTCGCTTCAGCTCCGCCTTACTTCAGTTTGGTATGACCCGTTCTGAGGCTGACCACTCTGTTTTCTCACTCCATCTTCCTCTGGACTGTGTATTTATCTAGTTGTCTATGTGGATGACATCGTTATCACTGGTGATGACTTTGATGGTATCCGCCGACTCAAGTCTCACCTTCACAGTCAGTTTCAGACCAAGGATCTAGGTCCGCTCAAATATTTTCTCGGCATTGAGGTTGCTCAATCCGCCTCTGGCATTTCTCTTTCCCAGAGGAAATATGCTCTGGACATTCTCACCGAGACTGGTATGCTTGACTGCCGTCCCAGTGATACTCCTATGGACCCGAATGTCAAGCTTCTTCCGGGTCAGGGGGAGCCATTGGAAGACTCGGGAAGATATCGCCGACTTGTAGGTAGACTTAATTATCTTACTGTCACTCGGCCAGACATCTCATTTGCAGTAAGCGTGGTAAGTCAATTCCTCAATGCTCCTTGTGATAGCCATTTGGATGCTGTCATGCGTATTCTCATATACATCAAGAATGCACCTGGTCGCGGACTCCTATATGAAGACAAAGGTAATGCGAAAATTGTCTGTTACTCGGATGCTGATTGGGCAGGATCACCATCAGATAGGAAATCCACTTCTGGCTATTGTGTTCTCATTGGAGGAAACTTGATCTCATGGAGAAGCAAGAAACAAAATACCGTTGCTAGACCTAGTGCTGAAGCTGAGTATCGCGCCATGGCAGCTGCTACATGCGAAGTTGTATGGCTTCGGCAACTTCTCCAACAATTACACTTTGGAGACACGCGGGACACTAAGCTCATCTGTGACAATCAAGCTGCCATTCACATTGCATCTAATCCAGTCTTTCATGAGCGAACTAAACACATAAAGATTGACTGTCATTTTGTGAGAGAGAAAGTGCTTTCGGGAGAAATCACCACTGACTTTGTCAACTCTAGTGAACAACTGGCAGATATGTTCACTAAATCTCTCAAAGGGTCTCGCGTTGATTATATTTGTAACAAGATGGGTACATATGACATATATGCTCCAGCTTGAGGGAGAGTATCAATGATATGATTTGATTTAATGTAAATAGGGAAACTAGGAATATGGAATATATCTCTCTAGCTGATTTTTAGGGATTTAATTCCTTTTTGTAATTACTCCTTTGATTATAAATAGAGGCTTAGTGTGATCATTCTTGACACAAAATATTACAGAAATAATACTCTTACAGTAACCTTCTTTGTCACCACGCACTATCACAAACTACCATTGTCGAAGCTCCTTCACATCTTCTCCAAATTGATTCAACATATGACAACCTTTTAGCCTCACCCCAACACTGAACGAATCCTTGCATCCAACAACTCAATGCGAATCACAAATTGCCATGAAGAAATTCGCATCACAAATCTTTCATCACATTGCAAGATCGAAACCGTCATTTCTCTTTACTGTCCTAGAATTTGAACAACAAATTTGCAAACATTATATTGCTTCTTCTTTTGAGATTTGTGCCTAAGATTTATTTCCTCACCCTTCGATGAGATCAAAGTTATTGTCGCATTTACAATTTCCCGTGCTGCTGCGGATGTGGTGCCCTGTGTCGCCAGCGTGTGGCCATGGTAGTTGTGTCTCTGATGAGGTCGAGGCTGTTGCTGCATTTTGTTAGGTATGACTCATACTTTGTCTTCAGAAGATAAGTCACTCGTAGATAAGGATCCTGCTCCTCGATGAGCGAGCAGGGGGAAGCACCCCCGGAGCTTTTCGAGACCTAGTACTGTTATGGGCCTATGGTTTATTATTTGTAGTTTGGACTTAGACCCATAAATAGCTACTGTGTTTAGGATTTCTAAGCTTATATATTTCCTTATAATCTGAGTGCATTGTAACGAGTGTGTGGGGAAAATATAGAAAATAATTGGACGTAACCCACATTAGATGAATAAGGATAAATACTGTTTTGTTTTTCTTCCCTTTCTATTTTCTTAATTGATTGTTGTGTAATTGCTCAATACCAACACATTTGCATATTCATATTGGTTTTAATTTGATGACTTTTTTTTTGTTTGGTTTCCATAGCATAAGATTTGCATGTTCATATTAGTTGAGGAGAGGGATTTGAGGAAAAAAGGGAAGAGGTGGCTAAAGAGTGCAGTATTTGGTGGCGATGATGGGTGATTACAGGAGGAAAATAACGAAGGTTGAACGAAGAGGAAGAAGCTTTTTGACAGCGATGAAGAAGAGATATAGTATCAAATGTGTATCATGATAATGTGAACTCCAGATTAATTTAAAAGCTAAAATTAATAGTTCACGAAAGATCACTTAATTTGCTACATTATCATCATATTTATAATAATTTTATTTGATTCAAAAGAATTTTCTATCCTAGAAAATATTCATTGTCTCATCTAAAAGGTTAAGTTGGAGAATCTATTACACCTTTCTTCAAAATAAAGTCCACGATTCTACTATAAATCATTGTGCTAAGTGCAACCCCCATGATTAAGTCCACTGGTTAGTCTTAATTCAATGTGTTAAGTTAGGATCCAATGGGTTAATGATCGTACGCGGCAACTGAATATTGATAATAAAACAGAATCTATATGCGTGGAATGATCTATAAGTCAAGAATCATTCACGTGCTTTTGTAGGCAAGTGGAAGCAGTTATTTTGGACACTAGACCATGTCATCATATGTTTGGCTCGAAATTGCTGAGTCACGCAGCATTCTGCAAAGTGACGCATAAAATGTACCACGTTGCCTTAGTTAATTTCCACTACACTATAACATCTAAAATACTAATAAAGTATGAGAAATTATACCATGTACGTCGACATTATATAATATTTTTTAACAAACAGGAAATAAGGAAAAGAAGAAAGAAAAAGCTGAAATTTAATAAACGACGATATAATAAAAAGGGATAAAAAGCAAATTATAAATTAATCTCGAAATGGAAATTAATTGATTGAGTTTAGTCTCGACTTTTGACCATAGATGTACTAAGTGCCACTACTATGAGCATCTCATGCTCCACTCTAGCTTCTTTTAACTTTGTTCTCTCCATAAGAATGAAAGTTCTTTTTCCCTTTTTCGTTCTACATTCTATTTTTTTTTTCTTTCTATTTGAGCGTGTGGCCCTTTTAATTTAGAAGAATATGTTGATGTTCCTATATTTCTCTGGTTTCAAAGATTTGTATTTATTTTAATCATATGGATGGACTAGATAATTTTTAAATTGAATAATAATAGATAACTTATAAATAAATCATTAGACGAATTATAACTAATTAAAAATTAATCAATTCAGGATTTATTTAATAAAAAAATTCAAACTATCTATTAATGTTTTTTATTATTTGATGGATATCCATTTCATTCATTTAGATTATATAATGTTTTATTTTAAAAAAAATAATTTCATAAAATAAAGTTTAATATTGTACTCATACCTAAACATAGTAGAGTTCAGGTCCCTTAAAAAACCTATACTCAATTAGTAAACTTTAAATTACTCGACAAAATAAATTAAAAAATGTAAAATGGTTCATTCATCGATCTGATAGCAAATTGTAATCCAATCCAACTATTCCATTAATATTTACTTTTAAAATTGGATGAATTGATTGAATTTATACATGGATGCATTTGATGATTAATGACTAAATGAATTAAATTGTCACTCCTACCTTCAATGAACCTTGGTGTTTCAAATTGTGAATCGCACCACATGATGTGGCTAAAACATTGCATTTTGTGGTAGTGCCCGCAAGCGCATCACATCACAATTACAGTGTGCTTGAAAATCACCGAAAAATTCACAGCACAAAGCTGCAATGTAATGGATTATGTAACAGCTGTATTTTACCGAAATAGAGATTAAGGTCCTCCGATCACACAAATTGTTCCTTATTCTTTCTCTTTCTTTGTAAATTTAAATGGAATTATGAAATTCACAAAAAAAAAAAATGGAACAAGGAAGGGATATATATGAAGATTTAAGGATGGTAATGAGTTTTTATGAACCAAATGTGAGATTTGAGAGAAAGGAGTAGGTGATGTGAGATTTGAGAGAAATTAAAGGAGTAGGTGATGTGAGATTTTAAATATGAGTTACGATATATTACATAAGAAATTTTATGATACCACAGAAAATTTAAGTATTCTGATACTTTTATTGAGAAACCTCCTTTTCTCTTTGTCAATGTATCCAAACTCATTAAACTATTTACTCAAAAAAGAAATGTTAACAAAAAGACTTTTTGAATACATTCATTGCTAATTGCTAATGACTGAAATTTATTAAAAATCGTAAATTTTACTTTTTTTAGGTCTTACTTTTCATACAATAAGTTGTTCTCCTAATTTGATAATTTTAAATAAATTTTAAACAATATAATAATAAAATATGTTAGAAAGAATATGTTGTTAGTATTAACAAATTAATCATTAATATTTCTCGATTAAAAAACTGAAAACCCTCTTGATACCGTAGCAGAGCAACTCGTAACTAAGAGAAACCATAAGATCATGCTTCTCCTCAGTCCTCAGTATCCAAAATCACTATAAATATCAGAACCTTAATCCTTGCAGTGGACCAATCTGTGAATTCTGTTAACAGCGATAACTTTTAGGTTAATAACGGCTCCACGTTTCAACTTTTGGTATGATGGATGATAATAGGTGATGGTTCATTAGTAAGGAATAATAATATATAGGAGATTCTTTAATTTCTTTTCTGACATGATATTTACTTTTTCATTTCTTTTCCCATTTTTAAATCTGGTGCTGCCTTCGAATT
Organism: Glycine tomentella; assembly: GCA_007407185.1. Classification (NCBI taxonomy): domain Eukaryota; kingdom Viridiplantae; phylum Streptophyta; class Magnoliopsida; order Fabales; family Fabaceae; genus Glycine; species Glycine tomentella. The sequence continues at coordinate 260,452 of PYAF01005852.1, read as the reverse complement.
TAGGGTATAGACTTTACAGGAATCTTTGGTTAATCAAAACGCAAGAAATATTCATCAATCGATACAAAATCCATGTCCATCATTTGATAGCTATATATGGAAAGAGCATAATTCATATTTATAGCAAATAATTAACGGATGGAGGCTTTCTGAAGAAGCCCCACTTTGCCCAACTTCTAAATATTAGCAAATAATTAAATTTATTTTAACTTATTTTGAGCATCCGTGTTGATTTTTTCATATACCACTAAAGAAAACACGAGTCAATAGTATATGCACTCAGTCCTTTATCTCTTCTCCATTTGACTTATAAAAGTTGCGATTCGAAATGAAAAACTATAGCTAAATTATCAGTGTCTACAATCGTAAAATAACATGTTTTCTTATCTTCATATTTATATGATTTCCAATTATGAACTAATGGTTATCGAAAATTAAGTCTTTGTTTAAGCATTACAAACCTTTTTTCTCTTTACCATAATAAAAATCTTAAAAAGCCAAGTAAAAAGAGTAATATACTTTTAAAAAGGTTCAGTGAAATATAATATTGGGCTTTTTCATGTTCGGTCATGATATGGACACACAACATGTTAGAATAGAATATATTCAGAAAGCATAGTATCTATTTCATGAAATCCTACGGTCTAGATAGTCCCAAAAAAGAACATGGAAAGTCATAAAACTAATAGTTTCCACTCCCTCTCTTCAATTTCTTTTGCTGTTGCTGTAGCTCATTGCCGGCACTAAATTTGTTGTTGCTTTTCCAACCTTTGTGAGAGGCATATAGTACCATCATGCTGCTTGTACCTACAGTTTTGGTCCTACCCACTAAAACAAAAAGTTGCAAGGAAAAATGGCACCTAAAAAGTTTCACCATGATACATGACAAAATCTCCACTGTTCCTCTTCAATAAAGAAGAAGCACCTTTCTTGCAAGTTGCCTAGCAAGGCACCACTTTGCTTTATTCTACATTTGATAAAGAAAAAAACTAAACCTATGGGTTGATTTATAACCACATTTTATTCCCTATAATGTATGTGATTTTCTTATTGTCCTTAGTCTTCCTTACCAAATTTTTACTATTACAAAATATATATTCAACATCGTCAATTTAACATCGGTTACAAGAATAACCAATGTTAAATTATTCGCAGTGGTATATCCATAAATAAAGAGAATTCGTTAACATTGATTTTTTGAAAAAACGATTTACCAGCAGAAAGTCAACATCAATTTTTTGAAAACAATGTTACTATAAGAAACTCAATATCGGTTTTCCAAAAATCGGAGTTACTAACAAAAACTCAACATCGAGTTTTGAAAAACCGATATTGATAGTAAAATGTTAACACTGGTTTTATAAAAATTGATGTTAAGTTTCTTATAGTAACATCGATTTTTGGAAAATCGATGTCATGGAATTCGTGAATAACATTGATTTTATTTAAAAATCAATGTTGTTGGATCTTTTATAAAAAATGGTCTGGCATCCAAACCCTTCACTCTCGCGGCGTTGAAATTCATGGTCTCGTTCTCTCACTCTCACTCTCGTGGCGCTAAAACTCATGTTCTCGCTCTCTCACTCTCACGACACTGAAACTCTCGGTCTCGCTCTCTCACCCTTTCGTCCCTCTCGCACTCAACAAAGTCTTTTGTCCCTCTCGCACTCAACAATGCTACCTGGCGACTTCAAATCGTCGTCTCCAGGTTTGTATAACTAGATTCTTATTCTTATGTTGAATGCCTTAGTGGATGCATAAGAAGGAATTGGTTACTCAACTCGATCATGAGCTCAATAATGAGAAAGTGAGATAAGGAGTGGAGGAAGAGAAGAGCAAAGAAGAAGATAACAAAAATACTAGATCAATATATAAGCAAAAATAGTGTGTGGTTAATGGTGGGAATGAATCCTTTGGTGTTATATTTTCCATGTATATTCTGCATTTCAACTTCCGTTTCATAAGAGGTGAGATTTTTTCCTTTGAGAAAATCACGTTAGAGGAGTCTCAAAATTTATGATTTACGTTCCAAACCAAGTTTTGTTTCTTATATAGATACCCTATTAAACATGCATGACAAAGGTGATGTTGAAATTTTATATCTATCTCACTTGATAAAGATGTTCAATAAAGAGAAGTGTTAGAAATTAACTTAAGCCATAAATTAATCTGATTTAGCTCAACTCACGAGTTAAATAAATTGAAAAAAATATTGATTTACTTTTTGTGGTTTGATTTGACTCCTCACACTTGATTTATGGGTTGAAGTGAGTCAATCCAGATGAATTGCCAGGTCATATTTTTTTTTTATTTGCTTTTGATTTTGATTTTAAATTTTATTAATATTGTTATTTTTTAAACCTTGAGTTTATTCATATGAATTCATATGTTATTGTGTTTTATTATATTTATTAATTTTTATATTTTATTTTAATTTTTTTGTATTTTTTTTATAAATGAAGTTAGCTTGAGTCAATCCATTCAACTCACTAACTCGTAGTAATTGAGTCGAATAATATATTGATTGCTTAAAAAAAATGAGTTGGATTAAAATCGATTCATATTTAATAATGCAATGTATGATGAGGAAATTTGGATAAATTGAATCTACTCGGTTTTACACATTTAAATTTAGAAAGTTTAAACATTAAGTTAGCTTGTGTTTATTTTCATTAATTTTTCTATGTTTATTTTGTATTTTTGTATTTTTATAAATTAAGTTAGCTTGTGAGCCAACTTACATAACACACTGACCCATAATTAATTGAGTCAAATTACTTTATTTTTCAAAAGTGTGTTGGGTTAAATTGACACGTATTTTATGCAATGTGTGGTGAGAGAAACTTGGATGAACTGAATCTACTCAATTGACATCTTTAAATTCAGAAAGTAGTCTATTTAATATTTATAAGAAGCAACTAAAGATATAAATTTTCAATACGATTTATTATCAACACGAGAGGATCCATTCTTAGTGACCATGATATTGTCCGCAAAGTACTAATGTGAAGGCGATCTTTTAGGTGTCCTTGATTCATTTTTCAGATCAGAATCAAAGGAAGCCACAAATTGGAAAGTAACTTATATGACATTATATATGGAGATTTTTGTATAAACTTAGACAATGAATGTGGAAGAGAGGAGGTTTGCTTGGGAGACAAACTAGGACAAAAGAACGAAAAGAGAAAAGGAATTATTTAATAATGCACTAAGTTGCTTTCTAACAAGGAGGTAGTTGGGGAACACCATGACATGCTAAAAGCTGAATGTATGCCTTGTGATCTGTTTGATTTGCGCAGGCAATGTGACTGGACTTCCTTATTATGTCTTCCTTTTAGTTTTTTTTTTTCTCTCATAAGATTAGTGGTAGATTTCTCAATTTAAATACTAAATTATATGGAAACTGTTTTTTATTCTATTATATGTGGAAACTTATGTTTAAGAGGACAAAAACAATTCATTTTAAGAAACACATTGCAGTTACTTGAATTAATGTTGGTCTTTCGATAAAACAACGGTTCTCAATATGCAAAATCATGTTGACTTAATTGTTAGGATAAAAGTGTTGGTGATGAAAAAGAATTCTTCAACCAAGTGGTTGAAATGGTCTTGCAAAACCATTGATTTGTTTCAAAATCGAAAGGAGCATATATGAATAGATTTTATAAGATCTAAGATATGTTATAAAGAAGAATCGAAATGATATTTCAAGATGTTACGGGCAGTTAAGGTTGTCCATAAATCCATATTGAAGACATTGAGAACAACTGTACAAGTATGTCTTTTTTATTTATGTTTAGAATTTTTTTAGCTAAATTATTACTTTGATCTCCTTTTTCATTGAATTAGTTCAATTTAGCTCTTTTATCATAAAAAATATACAACTTAATCTCTTAATTCTCAAAATTGCAGCAATATTATTCTTTCCGTATGATTAACCGTAACAATGATAACTAATGTAAAATGTGAAAGTGACGTGTTGAATTTAGCTAACACTGGTACGATCAATTAGATGGAAAAGGCAATATTGGCTTGATTTTGATAGGGATCAAATTTTACATTTTATTTATAATTAACCAACTTGAATCGATTAAATAAAAAAAAGGATTAAAAGATTAATTTAGCCAAAAATTAAGTGCCAAAAAATCGATGACTGTTTGATCATCATAACATGGAAATGATAAGATATAAGTTTGTCAACATTGAAGTTAAAAAAAACAAGGGAAATGTCGAAGACACGATTTTGACTGATCCATTGATGGAGTATTTAAGCCTTTTTTTATTACTATTATTACTGAATTGGTATGAGGTGTTAATTAATGATCTGGTTCAAGATGTTCAGTTCTTCTGAATTTTGGGATGCTTTTACCGTTTTACGGTGATTCTGTTCTGGTACAGTGGTACGAGAGGAATGGTTGTGGATGGCATGGATACTTGCAAAGATATTCCAACAACTAGGTAAGAAGGAATTTTTGTAGAGAAACAATAACTGCCATATAAGAGTATCTAATATTGTTGGTTTCCTTTTTATAGGGATGCCTCAATGTGGACTGAAATTGAACATGCAATGCAAGGCCCAAGACGTTTCTGAGGTAAATATTCACTAGTTTCAATACCATTAGACTTTGAAAATGCTTTCTGAATATTGCTATTCTCTCCCCAACTTTACTATTCACACCCCAAGTGTAAAGAACAAAACTATACCTATTAGTAGTTTCCCTACACCCCCACCCCTCCTCCTCTTCTCTTCTCAGCCGCTGCCATCTTCTTCTGCATTTGCTTCACATCCCCATTGTTCTATCTTTTACAAACAGGTTTGTCCAGCAAGGAAACTGGTGATTTTGATATTGGATCAAGCTCTCTCTTAAGGTATCTATGGAAGAGAAATACCTCCAGAAATATGATCACTATGCACGAAACAATACTCAATCAGTGGGATGAGGTGTGTGCAGTGTTAATGGAAAAGAGAAGAGAGAACGAGTGGTGTGTACCTTTTTCCTCTGAAAGTAACCCTTATTTATAATAGACTTACCTCTATGTCAGTTATGGATCCCTTCCGATATATTCGGTCAATATCTCTAACCGCCTAACATCTATATCTTCTTGGCTGTTATTATATTAAGGTCCACGATCTTCTCTTCAGTTATATTCAATAGTTTGAAGTTTTGAATTGAATTCTCAATGGGCCTTAACATCGAGCTCATATATCGAATCTGTAACAGTTGTCCCCCAGCCCGGTTGTCGAGGCTTCTAGGCAGCCGAGATGCACTAATCTATGCTACTCTTCCCAGCAACTTAAACACTTAATACTCCTCTTTGACTGACTGTTGATTATCATATGTCGAGGTATTCTTTATTTCACCCCAGCCATCCTTATCCGGGTTCTACTTCGATCCCGTACCACTTCCTTACCACTATCGGGATGCCAACATATATTATCCTTTGTGATTTAGATGGTTGATTCATCTCTATGCTTCTGTCATATAGGATAGGGAATGCCTTGATGAAATAATGTGATAACCCTGAGTCCCAGCGCGTGTGGCCCGAGTTTGGGCGCGTATGGCACAAGTCTGGGGGCGTTTGGCGTTGAATTCTACAGAAAACCTTTTGCAGAATTCTTCTGCATAATTGTGGCGCTGATGGCGCCAGGTTGGCGCTGATGGCACCACAACTCTAGTGTCTGGAGCTGATGGTGCGGGAGCGGCGCTCCCAGCGCCAGAGTCTCTGGTGGTTGACACCTTGGGCACCAGGCTGGCGCTGGTGGCGCCAGACCACTATGAGATTTCCAGCTGGCGCGGTGGCGCCATGTGTGGCGCGGTTGGCGCTGGAGGTTCTGGAGGTCAGCGCTCCTGGCGCGGGAGTTGGCGCTGGTGGCGCGGGAACTTCTGGAGGTGGGCGCTCTTGGCGCGGGAGGTGGCACTCCTGGCGCCAGAAGTTCTGGAGGCTGGCGCTCTTGGCGCGGGGTTGGCGCGATTCGCCCCGTGGTCACCTGCAGCTGGCGCAATCAGCGCGGCAGCTCTGACAGGGCCACTATATAAAGTGGATTTCGCGATTTCTGAGCCCCAAACCTTCTCTTCTCCTTCCTCCAGCCCCTTTCCTCCATTGTTGGACCTCCAAGCTTCATTTCTTCACCATATCTCACCAAAATTCATCCCTTAAACTCATTTCATGATGGAAATCACATATAGAGCTTGAATCCATCCTCATTCGTCCTTGAAAACCCCTAAATCAAAGGATCCCTTTCTCAAGGGAAGTTTGAAGAACTCGAGTTTGGCGAGGAACGGCGACGATTCGTGAGTACCCAAGCTAGGGGAAGTCGTCCTTGGGCATTCCTTGCTATCTTTGAGGTAAGAAACTCGAGAAACTCCGCTTGATTTGTGAGTTGGGGTTTTGGGTGAATAGTGACCCACTTTTGATAGAGCTAGTTTTAGCTTTGGGTCCTGTTGAAGCATGTGCTTAGAATGTTGTGAGGATGTAGGATTAGCTCTTAAATGTGAGTTTGGTGAACATTGGCTTCATGGCTCTATGTGAAGCATGTGTATTGTTGTGGGCTGAGTTGCTTGGCCACATTGTGACATGCTAGAGCCTTGGCTCGTGGTTTAAATGGCCTTGTGAGACTATTGGCATGAGGGCTTGTGGATGATAAGCCTTGTTGAACCATAGGATAGAAGACCTTGATGGTTTGGAAAGGATTGTGATTCCTTTCATTTTGAGCGGTTGTGAACCGTGGTTGCTTGTATGCCTTGTGTGGCTGTATGGATGTTTGATACATGCTTGTATGTGCCTTGTTAGGGCGTGACACCGTGGGTGTCAGTGGCGTGGACCACAGAGCAAGGGAAGAACCGCAGAGCTCAGCTTTGCCAGGTAAGTTCTTGGACCCTTGGGGATGTTTCCCACTTGCTTGTGCTCCACCATACTTCGAGGGAGTAGTGGTTACATTCATGATACATGCATTGTGTGGATGTTGCATACTCATATTAATATATGCATGTATCTGTGATTGAGAAATGTATTAAGCTTGTTATTAGATCTTCTGGCCAGTTAAGATAGATATGGACCTCCCTAGGAGTAGAGCGCACCTCCTAGTTTGGTTTGCTCATGGTTGACTGGGTCCCGGGGTGATGATGATCCCCTAAGACCAAGAGATAGGTATGTCTCGTCGCGGTTGATTGCCTATTCTCGGAGGTACCATATACGTGCATCCATGCGTAAGGGGTAGCTCCCAATGGGATGGCACGGGTGTGAATTCCGGTTTCACACTGAAGTCGGCGTTGACGCGGTCCGCCGAACATAGAGCTAGATAGCTTGCTTGTGTTGATATGAGAGGCTGGGAGGCCCAGATGGTTGTGATACCCTGATGACTTGTGTCATGGTGAGTGAGCCAGGGTGGAGGAGATGCCTCCAAGGACCCTGAGCTTACTGAGATGTTTATCTCACCCCGTGTGGGGTTTATGCTTTTTCAGGTGATGCTTCTAGTAGAGAGGAGCGGTCTCAGGGCGGGAGGCCCCAGTAGAGACGGTACCTGCTTGGCCTTGGGCAGCAGTGGATAGCTTGGAGCTCGGCTCAGCTTTTGTTTATGTTTTGTACCCCTGTAGAGGGAAGACATGTGATGTACATGTAGTTTTGTTGTATATATGTATGCCCTCGTGTGAGGAAGGATCCTAGGGATCAGAAAGCACTCGGACGCTTATTCTTTTGTATAGACACCTCGGGTGTCAGATGATGTTGTACATAACCTGTTTCGTTATGTTATGTTCCTCCTGTTTATATATATCTTTGAGATATTGTGTTATTCTGCCTATGGATGTTGGTTGTATGATCTGATTAAACAGGGGCTTGTTTATGCTTGGTTGTGGGTTGTGATTCTATACACAATGTGATCAAGAAATATGGTTTTGGTTTTATGCTTCCGCGATAAAAAAAAAGAAGTTTTTAATTACACTGTGTTAAGCGCTAATCTGATATAATCATAATGATAATACGCCGGGTATACACGAGGTGTTACAAATAACGTCATTATGTCTTGTCCTTAATAGTAACGTACTATTTGCACATTTAATGCACCATCGCTTCATTACACTCCTTAATCATGGCGTTTGAATATATTTGTCTATTTCCCCCCCCCCCCATCTATTGAATGAATTTGACTCTTTTGCCCCTACACGACGCTTCATGCCTGCCAATTATGCAATTGCACCGTTTCGTGTCTGCGACAGTTACATTTTCTTCTTTATATCTCTTAAAGGTTACATTTTCCCTCTATTTCTCTCAAGCTTCCTCTGCATTCTCTGCATTTGTGTGTTCTTTCCTCTATTGCTCATCACTTTTCGCCACCAAATTCTTCAAGACTTTTCTCCCACCAGGTATCTTCGTGTTATTCCTTCTTACTCCTGGGTTTCTGTTTCTGTTCTTGAGGCGTTTTCTTTATTCATCATTCTCACAATTTTTTTCATCCACCTGCGTGAAATCTTATTTCCTCTATTTAAAATGAAACTCACTCCCGAAGAGGAAGCACATTTGCGCAAAATAGTTCCCAACAAAACTGGATACTGGCTCTTCGTTTTTCCCATTTCAGAAGAAGAAAAGAAAAAATATTTCTTGCGTGCCCCTTCTAGTGGTTCTAGTGCCATGAAGAAAACCAAAATTTCTAACCCCCAAATTCCCTTAGTTCTGAGTCTAGAAATTCTTCCAAAAGTCCTCCCCTTTCAACTTTAAGTCCTGCACCACAAACTCTGTTCCCATCTTTAGAACAAAATAATTCCTTAGATTGCTCCTTTGAAACCCAGTTCGATCCGTGCATTAATTGTTATTGAAAGTTCCTATCTTTTAAAGTTCAGGTTCAATTTGAGGGCCGATTCAATACTTGAATCATGCTGGCACAACCCGGTTCTCATCCCCAAACCGAAAACTGCATCCCAAAGTGAGGCGCTTGTACAGAAAATGCCTCCTTCTAACGCAAGTTGTCCTACAGATGTCGTCCCTACCCCGGATGACACTTTAATCAAATCTTCTACTCATACGACCAATATCTCCCCTTCAGGTATGTTTTACTGATTCTTATCTCTTTTACGTATGTATTTATGGATCTATCATCAGCAGAACTAGTTGCTGAATCTCACTCTACCGAGTCACATTCAGACTGTCCTTCCATTCTAGCTACCAAATTTCCATGGGTCATCCATGAGGTGTTACATACCCTTTCTGATTTACAACTGTGAAGTATTGATGCGCTCCTGGTCGGAAATCAGGATGGTTTTTGTGTCCGTGCTCCTAACCCGGACGAACCTATCCATTCTATCGGGGAAGGCACTAAACGCAATTTTTTCTTTTTCTACAAAGATGTAATTACCTGCCTAGGAATTTGTTTCCCTCTTTCGGACTTTCAAATGCAAATTTTAAATCACCTTCATGTAGCTCCCTCGCAACTCCATCCAAACAGTTGGGGTTTCATCAAATCTTTTGAACTTTTTTGTCAACACTTAGAAATTCCTTGTACTGTTCGCCTCTTTTTTTATTATTTCACCGTACATACCGGTAGGACGGGTAGAGAACCTCCTAACAAAAAGGGATGGGTTTCCATTCGGGGTCGTTCAAATTGTAAGCTTTTCACGGTTTATAACGAATCGTTCAAAAATTTTAAAAATAAATACTTCAAGGTTATTGCCGAACCCAGTAAACAACATTTCTTTCTATCTGGCCCAGAGTCGCGAGACGTGGAGTGGAAGTTTCCGCTCTATTGGACCCGCACCCATCATGACCTTCCCCCCTCTTCTTCCGTTTCTGGGAAACAAATTTGTAAGATTCTGATGCTTCCTCAGTGATCCGGATCGCGACATATACAAAAGCTTACGGCCAACCAAGTGTTACTTCTTATATTCGCCATTATTAGTCCGAGTTTCCTATTGAATTCAGTATGAACATGCTTGACTTTGATTTGTGATGTATAACTTAATCTTCTCTAACTGTTTATTTTACTTTTGTAGCTAACGATATGGGACCACAACCGCCATCCACCGCTAAGCCAAAACAAGCCGCTTCTATTGCGACCCGGGAAAGACAACTCCTTCCGCCTCAGCGATTGAGTGTTCTCACCCCCCAAAGCGATCACAAACCTCCAACTTTTCTTGCCATCTTAGGGGCAGAGAAAGGGAAAAAATGCAAGGTTGTCTAGCCGGCGCAGCAGGAAATAGCCCCCATAAATAAAACTAACTCGGCATCTTCTCTACCGGGAACTGCTGAACTTGAACTACCCCCTCCACTGCTTGTTTCTTCTGCTCCTCCTTCCTCCACTAATGATTCTGGGTCTTCACCGGGATGCCTATGGGAGAAAGGGGTTACAAATGATGTGATCCGTGTCGTCAAGGTTCCCAAGCACTTCTTCGATTCAAGTCTCCTTTAGCATGGTGACCTTGAAGAGCTCGGCCGCATTTAAGAAAATGCCTTCAAATGTGTTGCCCTAGTGCAATGTCTGGCAACTTTGAAAACTAGGCATAGCAAACTAGTGGGCGAGCTCCAAGCATCGCGGGAGGAGACCTGAAAAACACATAGGATATCCTTGGGTCGCAGGATTCTAATGCCTCTTTACACGAAGAGCTCCAAGCTACCTTGGACACTGCTAAGAGTACCCAATCGGCTTTGGAAACAGCCCGAAAAAAGAACTCGCTCCTGACCCAACACTTCAATGAACTGAAGACTCAGTTGGATAAATCAGAGTTGGAGTGCAAGGAGGCTGAATCCAGGTTGCACAAGGTTGAATCCAAGCTACAGGTGGCCGAGTAGGATGCTGTCATGGTGAGGGAGGCAAGCGGTGGAGGGATCCTTCAAAAACACCCTTGAACAAATACACTGTTTGAAACCAGGAATTAAACTAAATACCACCGGTATGCATTTCCAAGCCTACGTGGATAATGGCAAGTTAGTCCCTCCTTCTCCCCGTGAAGATTTTATGGTCCCAATGGATGAGGATCCGACTCAAGGAGAAGAGGTGACTTCTACCCAGCAGGATGATATGCAAGTTCAAACCCCGGGAGCTTAGGTGGTTGAAGGACCGGGATGCCAGTTTAACTTGTAAATTTTCTTTATTTTCGAACTTTTTAAACATTGTCGGGTTTGATGCCGACTTTATTTGTAATCAACACAATTTTATTTTTATTAACGTATTCCCCTTTTTTTATAATCCAAATACGCATGAATCCGTACTAAAATGAATTCTTATGAAATTATTTGGCCAAAAGTGACGATATTCTTGGCGTGCGGAATAAATATTCATTTGGTTTCAACGACCAAGTATTTTATAATACAAATTCTTCTTTTCTGTAACACGTTTCGGGCTGTGTTTCCCGGACTTAATCCTTACAACAATTAACATGCTATATGTAGACATTTACTTTAATTAAATGGTCCTACATTTCAACCTGATCAGGGTTAAAATAGCGTATCGTTTATTGCCAAGATAATAATAACTATGATGCATCGTGTACGCACATGTCTTTATTAGTTTGTACGTGACTGTACGTAGATAACTCTGCAATCTCATCATAAAGATAAGAATATTTATTCATAAACTTTGTAAAACGATTCGCGATCGACTTACAAAACAACTCATGATCTCAATGAAAGAGGACAATATGAATTATGGGTTAAAAACTTGTAGTACCACGGCTCATACCCTCAATAAAAGAGAAAAACATGAATTATAAATTACATTGTTAGTTCCGACAAAGGAAACAAACACTTATTATTGCAGCTCACAAATTACTGCTCCTTCCAGCAGAACATTGGACCCGGATTTAACCGTTATATATTTTCAGTTTATCCGCATTCCAAGTTTGCTTTATTGCTCTTTGATGAGTCACTATTTATCACTAATTACTCATCTTTTTGTACTCATTTTAATCCCTAACTTGTGCTTAATTGTTTATATTTTGCATTGTTTCTCATTTAAGATTTAATTAGACCAATAATTCGGATTTTAATTAATTTGGATTATTTTAAGTTTAATTATTCTAATTTTTATTTACAGGGCAGTTTAATAATTA